>VHZZ01002048.1:33608-46981 GCA_009801015.1 Silene noctiflora
AATATAACATAATAATTTGACACCCCATTTAATGACTGCAAATCGTTTTTGAACCAAAATAACCCATTGCTAGACTTAAACGTTGACTTATGAATTAGGATGAAGAGGTCATTTGTTATGAGCATATGTATTATAAATATAAACACCATTGTACTTTCATTAGTAAACGATTGTATTTGTCTAATATAATTTGATCAAATTGAATAGGTAATTCTTGGTTCATAATCGGTACATTATTAAATGTTCCTATTTCTTTATAAATAGTTAATATTATAACCACTGAAGTATGATATTTGGTTCCTCAAACAGTTTTTTTTAATTAAAATTTCAAGATACGCATAGATCTGATTTGTAGTAAACATTATTGCAACTATTACTCTTATTTGTTGTTCTTGCGCATCGCTTAAACGGCTATATTTATGGAGCTACATAGGCTGACATTGTCACCGTCATCTAGGTCCCTTCATGTCTTTTTCAAAGCGTACGAAACTTGCTTCAACGCAGGTGTGAAGCTGAAGTATTGGAAATCCCTTTGATCGGCAACCCAAAGATACGGCCCCTGCTCTGGTTTATAAGATCCCAACCAATTATCACGACCACGTCTTACCAAATCAAAGGCTTCTTGCAATTTGAATGCAAGTTTGCACCCTTCGTCGTTGGAGCTAAATTCAATGCGAAGAACTCCAGGAAAATGCCAACTTTCGGTGGACGTAG
This sequence comes from Silene noctiflora, assembly GCA_009801015.1. Lineage (NCBI taxonomy): Eukaryota > Viridiplantae > Streptophyta > Magnoliopsida > Caryophyllales > Caryophyllaceae > Silene > Silene noctiflora. Next base: position 34,323 of record VHZZ01002048.1, read on the forward strand.
CGGTGGATATACCGTCAATCTAATATCCGTGGTTGTTGAGGTTGTTTGCTAGGTTTAAATTTCTAACTACGTAACGGTCTCCTTCCATCTTTCATGGGATGTTTGCGAGGATGCAAGTGTACGGGTATACATACATGGCTGCCATTTTTTTAGAAAAAAGAATTAGCTTGATTTAAGGGTTAAGTTGTATTTGGTTGTTTTGTAAAAATCCAGAAAAATGTATGCTTTATAGAGTGTGATTTGTGAAAACCCTTTTTTTCGTAACCTATGAAATGAATGTATGAATTTGCATTGCTCTTCTCAAACGTATGGTTGTCTTTAAGTTTGCTTGTCCTTATTCAATGTGTTTCCTTTCAATTGTTATTGGTAAATTAAGACTTTTATTTCTTTTTTCAGTGGCTTGGGCTTGTTCACACTATTAGGATTTAGGATATATATTTAAACATACACTTTAATGCCTTGACCAGTTTAATTGTTTTGAGTTTCAAAGGAAGTTTGATTTAATTGTCAATCTGATATTGAATGTGTTTATTAGCTGCATTTTGCAAATGTCTCGTTGTTTTTAATTTCGCTTATCTTCGACGGTATCTAATCTGCTGCAAAAAAATTTGACGATTCATTGGATAACCAGTTATTGATATTATTTGATTCGTTATTGTAGTTTACGAATCAATCAAAAAGACAGTTTAGTGTGCCTTAATTAACAATCATCAGAGTGTGTGTTGTATCGAAGAATGATAGTGACTATGGTGAACAAATTAATTAACTTGGTATTACTAATCAAATGTTAGCTGTAAATTGTCTTTTCGACTTTCTGTAAGGTTCTATATTAGCAGATTGATGATATTGGTTTGAATGCATTTGGATTGTAGGACTCGTCTCTTCAATCTCAAATTCTAAATTGAATTAATTTATGCTTAACTATAGTCAGGATTTTACTGACATGCGTAACGAAAACACTAAGTAGCTATAATTTATTACATTCTTCTAATCAGTAGATATATATGTGCTCGTTGGTGCAGTGTTTTGGTTAAGATGAAATTTATTCAGCTTCATTTGATTTTGCACATAGCGAATTTTCGGTGCTGCTTTTAAATATTCTGCTTAGCTTAGGTCATTGTTAAACCTTATATGTGATTGTTAGAAACTGCAGTATACGTGCATAATGCATAATAAAGCCAAGATATGCATTCTGTAACATAAGACCAGATAGGTTAAAATGGAAAAGCGGTCTATTTATAACCATAACTTACAGCTTAGCATAACTGTTAGTTACCTCATTAAGTAGTTAATTGTACATATTATTCAGCATAGTTTCACAGTGAAGCAACTGAATTCAACCCAAAAATTAACATTGTTTGGAATGATTACACATTATCCAAACTTCGAGAATTCCAGTAATGTCGAGCCTAGTTTATTTCTTGTTTGGCTACCGTGCACATGGTGCTGTTTTTATTTGTCGCCCCAACTTCCATTTATTACGTTTCAAAATGTGCAGTTGTTCCCAAAACTGTGCCAAATTTTTTGAGCTGGCATAGGACGTTTGTAGCTTAGATTTGAGAAATTTTAAGGAGCACCCACCTAAGAACTGGATAAGGGCTTTCGGAAAGACAGGCCGCTGGTGCCACTTGCATATATACTAGTGTACTTTTAAGTTGGCTCTGAGCTTGTAAAAGGTAGTTTCTTCTCTCCTACATACAAATGCCGGAACAGTAAGTAGGCTTGTAGATTAGTTCTGTTTATTATGAAAAACTTATTTAAGTGAATATGCTGTAAATTTGATCTTTGCCCTGGTTATGTCATGAAATTCTGCAATTGTCGCAATATAGGAGTAGTAATAGAGCATACTTGATGCAACATTGAGTAGAGGTCTGCTGCAGACACTTTCAGTAGTATTTCTGAGTTTTCAGTTAAAGCAGTGAAAGTATAACTTCCAGTTTCATCTTTTCCCTCAAATGTCATATTCATCCTGCATTTGTTCATCTAAGCTATTAGAATTACGCAAGTTGTTAAATTTTAATCAAGCCTGGTGCCATTTACACGATGGCAGATGGTTAAATTTATATGTTTACCTTGGAGAGGATATAACATTTCTTTTGAAACACACATGACATGTGTATGCAACACTCATGGCTTCATTGTTGCGTGTGTAGCAGTTGCTACATCAAAGGTATACGTCCAAATTTATAAGATCAAATTCATCTAGCTTAACACGTAGCCAACGGTGCTCTTCCTCTAGAGTATTCTTAACCTATAAATTTAATTGAAGAGATACTTTGACTCAATTGAGGTCAAACAATTAATACTTTATCAACAAATGGTTGTAATTGGTTGTAATTGGTTTTGTAATTTTATATAAGGTTACTTTATGAACAATGAATGGTTTAAACAATTAATACTTTACTCAATTGAGGTTACTCTTGTATTTTTATCTGAAAATGGTAATGGTTGTAATTGGTTTACCTTTAAATTAAATGAGGTTGGATATATTACATGTTCCGGTTTAATGAATATCTACATTGTATTTCGTTATCTATTCTTAAAACAATAATGAATGCTTACTTTTTTCTGAAGGAGCCAGTTGATTGTAGTTATTTTTCGAGCAGTTTCTGGGCGCCGAACCTCAGCTAGCTGGCAGTTCTTAGTAGCCAGCAGTTTTTTATTGGCGCTAGCCCTACCACATACTTTTGTTAGCAAGTGAATTTTTGAGTAATCTAAATAGTGAATGATTTGATGAACTCTTACCAATTACGTAGAGCAGAAGCTTTGTCACCTGTTGGATTTAAGTTGATAGTTGTCTTGTGTGTTAGTGCTAGTGAAAACCCTACATGTTGACCATTGCCAATGGATAGCAGAAATTTAGAACTTGCATTACCTCTGTAAATGGTGGTATATGGTTCGCAATAGGAAATACCTTTTCTGTAAGATGGCCTAAGAGTTGCAAAGGCGACCAGTGGGAAGGATGTTGTGATGGATTGTAAGGTTTGACACTTTTCAATTGCTTGTTCTTGTGAGGTTGTTACTATCATGATCTGTTCAAAACTACATAAGAAAACAACACACGATGTTATTGAAGTTACATGTAGAAGCGATTAAGTGATATAGGATAAGGTGATCTGTATTGTTTATTGCAGAAGTTAATCTATTTAGGAGTTTATGCACCTCTGATCAATAATGACAACTTCACGAATATCCTGAATCTCCCCATTTGTTTTTATGATTTTGCAATTGATGTCCACATATATAACAACTCCCACCACATCTACATTAAATTAAATTCATTAGTAAAGGCGGAATGTGACACTGAAATACATAATTCTGCAAAGTGGATTTAAATTGTAAAGTTAATTAATTTGTCTCACCATATCGGTCATCGAGTGAGATTGACCTTGGTATGGATGCAATTAACATGTATTGAGGCACAACGGTAGGTTTTATTGCAGAGATAGGCTTAACTTGGGTGTTAATGTTGAAATCAAGTGCATATACTTGAACATCAGAATTTTCCCAGTCTAATCCAGGTATAACGCTGACTTTGGCATTAGAAATCTCATACTCAACCTGTTCGTCCATAGCATCCTCAAACTCTGCTAGTAAGTCATTGTATAGAACAGTCAGCAGCTTAATTCCCTGTAGTAATTGCAAAAGCTTGATGAGTCAGTAATTATAATAGTTCATAACATGCAGTATAAGACATGGATTTCAATTAATATGCTGTTGCTGTGTTTCAGTATCGATTTTGTCATGTGTAGATCACCAGTTTATGCATTGGATATAAAACAATGTTCTAAATGACCTTTATTTTATTAGCAATAGTATAATCAGTCACAGCATCCATTAATAGTTAATTTGAATTCACCAGATCATATGTTCTCAATTATATACCTTTTTTTATAGGGAGTTTCAGCAGAGTCATTTTGCAGCAGTTTACATATGTATTTTCTAAAAATTACCTTTTCATCTTCAAATGTGTATAGCTGGTAGTCCAGTGTTGTATTAACCATTGAACAATGCACATCTGATTTCTTGATAACCTTCATTTTAATAGAATATGGAACATTTATACTTGCAAGTTTTGCAGCAAGTTTCCTCGTAGGTTTCATAATGATCAGTGATGTGTATAGAATGTAAATACCGTACACTTAAAATGGTGAATAGATTGTATAAGTTTGTACTTATATCAGGTTAGGTTGCTTGTAATCTATGTGCAGATTATGGCACTGAACATTTGCCTTACTTTTTTTTTTTTCTTTTTTACTGTAGACGAATGGCTAGGCTTACCATTTACCAGCTAACTTCCAACTCTGTATTTTTTCTAGCTTGTGCTGTCATGTCCATGGGGAGGTAACCCTTGTCCAGAAAATATCTTATGATTCTGGTTTATATCTTTGTGGGCCTTTTCAAGTATTTGCTTGCCTTAGTTGTGCATATTTTTTTTACAATTTTTTCTAGATTACTATATAGGATGCTTATTCAATATTTGAGGGTGCTGTAAAATGTACAATTGTAGATGCTAAACTATCATAAGACACGCTGCTTGAGTACCATTGACTTTAATTTTATCTGGATAGTTCTCCATTGTAGTTGCATTGATACATGAATAAAGTTTGCTTGGCTAGCATAAGTTCTAATCTCGTTGTTGAACAACATATTTTTGGCAAAAGAGTTTTTTTTTTAAAAGACTGAAAAGGTACAAAGGAAGACGACTTGTTATACAAGACAGTCTTGATGATTGTTGTTATGAGTTACATATTACTTAAGTTATCCTAATACCAGTAATAGTCTGCCGGTTTATTTAATAATTTGGGTTTGCGCACGTGCTCCTGGGCTAGCTAGTTAACCTTGAAATCTTCAGTTTTGATACTTCAGAATCTGCAGCGGCAACAAAAGGTCACCCAATATTCCTTAGCTGGCCTACTACTGGTATGTCTTCAAGTTAGAGAGACTTGTTGGAGCACCCACATGAGCACTTGATGCTGGGAAAGAGATGTTGCTGGTGCCACTTGGATGTAAACCGGAGTGCTCCTAAGTTGTCTCTCAATTTGGACAAAATAGTCTTCTCTTTCCTATATCAAAATTTAGATATATATTGTGTTAGGCTTAGAGTATCAATTTTGATTGTCCATATTTATTCAATCTTTCAAGTTTTACAATGCCTGGGTCGTTTGCTAAACATATTAAAATTAAGCAGTTGAAGTAGCTATGGTGTAAAGTTTAGAGCTTGAATATTTCGTTGTTGTAGTACCATGGGGAGCATTAAGTACAGGTATGATGCAGCCACTTCTAGTAACTTCTCTGCATTTTCAGTATGTGCAGTGAAAATATAACTTCCAGTTTCATCCGTTGCTTCAAATGTTACATACATCCTGCATTTACACAATTTAAGTTTGACATATTTCACTGGTTTTGTCTTTTTATCTGTAGCACGAGGTTTTTTTACCTTGGAGAGGAAATGGCATCATCTCTGATGCATGCATGACAAGTATACGCAACACCAATGTCTTCACTATTGTCTGTACCACAGCTTCTACAACCAAGGCATAAGTGTAGGTTTTGGAGGTTAAATTCGTGCAGGTGCATGCGCAACCAGTGGTCCTCTTGTTGTAGAGTATCCGTAGCCTGGTCTCCGAAAAAAAATGTTTGTTAATTAGCTTTGAAAAGTTTATTGGTCTTTATAAAAAAGTCGTTTTATTGTTTAATCGTTTACTGCTAACGTGCTTATTTCTTTGGTGAAGGATTTGTTGGGATGTTGGGTAATAGGTTTATCATTGAGGGTACATTATGAGTGATTTTCTGTATAAACTTTTATTGTTTATAACTTGTATGACCATTGTAAAAGAGGCTAGCTTGGTATAGTTTACGTTGTACTTCTATAAGACCTTATGTTTAAACTGTAAATTTAATTTTGATTAAAGGGAGGTAATGATGTAATTATCTAGCTTTGTCTGTTTATCTGTAATGGTTTTTAAACAATGTGTATAGTTACCTTTTTCTCAAGTAGCTATTCAAGTGTAATAATAACCCGCTGAGCTTGTGGATGCCTCTCTTGAAAGACTCGAAAGCTCTTATCAATAAGCAACTCTTGATTGGCTTGGCCCCCTATGAAACTAATTGTTTAGCAAAGGTAAATCCATAAATTACAGTTAGGCTATGAGTTGATGAAGTTTTACCACGATCGAAGGGTTGCAGCTTCTTCAGTTGGTGGATTAAAGCTGATAGATGTTCCAGTAGTAAATGCAAGTGAGAATCCTACATGTATAGTAGACCCATTGGGTTTTGAAATATAATTACTTCGTATTGTTTATCTGATTTTTTTCTTGGCTGAAAACCGTAAAGGCAAAGTATCTTTGCGATAAGACGGCCTCAGGGCCGTAAAGCCAATAACTGGAAATGATGATGCAATGGATTGTATATTTCGGCATTCTTCAGCTGTGTGTTCTTCCCAAGCTGTTATTATCATGATTTGTTGAGAGCTGCAAGAGAACACAATTTAGTTTCGCTAGCCTAATAAAGGGGTCCGTAACAGTGATAGTTTTTAAAACAAAAATGCGGGCAGTAATGTACTTGGTAAGCTACATACCTCTGATCAACAATTACGACTTCACAAATGTTTCTAGTCTAACCATTTGGCCTAGTAATCTGGCAATTTTCATCCACATATATAACTATTCCCAATACATCTACAGTTAAACAGATTGCCTATTAGAAACTGAGTAATCATAGTAGCTAGTTGATTTGTATGGTTGTTAATCTGTTCAAAATAATGAAATTCTTGAGTTAATTCTTACCATATCGATCAACAAGTGAGACTGTCCTTGGAATAGATGCAATTAACATATATTTAAGCAGAACAGGATTTTCTGTCCAAACGATACGGTTGACAACGGTATTAATGTTGAAATGAAGTTAATACACCTGTTCATCTGGATTTTCAAAGTCCAAATCAGGTATCGTATCCACTTTGGCATTACAGATTTCGTAGTTCATCTATCTTCTATAACGTCTTCAAACTCTACGAGTGATTCATTAAATATGATAGTCTGGAGCGTCGTTCCCTGTAGTCATTGGAGGAACTTTATTCAACCATCAATTTATCTAATTTGTAACTTAGAATGGCAAATATGCGGTTGAAAGCAAGAGGTATATAATAGAAGGCCAAAGCATAACAGTATCGTTACCTGTAATTTCCCAAACAATATCATGTTTTGTGTAGATGTTTTTAATTTTTACAGTAAGCTTAATCATAATTCTAAACCTTTGCTGTATAATTTTGGGCAGTAGGAAATATATGACAGAGAGATTCACGAAACTGAGGTGTTGGAACTTAAAATTGCACATTTACGGTTTCAGATTTTCATAATTCAGTAAACATAAGCTGTCAATTCTATTGGACAAATATCGTGAGATGACTAAAAACATGTATTCTGTATTATATAGTTTACAAATTACCATTAAATTATCAATTACCATTGTACACCCAAAATATGACGACACCTTTCCAAACGATCAATTCTAATAACGCACAGAGTTGTCTATTAGTAAAAGATTGTAGATCTCTATTTCGTTTTTCCTATTTAGTACCATTTAAGTAACATAATGGCAGAGGTCAAATTATTAGAAGGCATTAAACTCAATTTTTTGTGGTTGATAAGTTACAGGTTGATTTCTAGGGAATTTATTTATGTTACTAAGTCAAATGGCAAGATTGGTGAGTCATTTCTGAAGTTTGAATAACTGGATACATTATTAAATATCTAAAATTTACTTCTTCATCTTGAAACATGAGAATATGATAGTCTAGTGTTGCATTTTCCAGTGCACTATGTACATTTGTTTTTTCGATGACCTTCAGCTTAATAGAATATGAACCACTCTTCCCTACAAGTTCTTTTGCGATCTTCCTTATGGGTTTCATGTTAAAATACACAATTAGCATATAAATTATGTGTTCAACTAAATATCTAAAATGAATAATATATGATTAATAGAACTGTCAAGAATTTTGAGACGTGTGGATAGTATGTAGGCACTTTAGACTTAGAGTGGAAAATGATGTATTTCTGTGTCAATAAAGAGTAGAAGATTGTAGTTATATTAGCTTAGGTTCGTTGCAGGTTTGTTACAGATTGTTTAGAGGAACGGGTGCTTTATATCTGGTATAATGGAAGTATGGCTAGGGTTACCATTTGTTGATTAAGCATTACTTTTGTACCCTGTGCTCGTTTACTTTTGCAGTGTAGTTATCTAAATGTGTTGTCATGTCAATGGATAGGTAACCCTTCATGACCATACTTTTTTACAAATGGCTCTATATCTTACTATTTCTTCTGTAGTTAATGATCAAACTTTTTTGGTCTGTGATTGGCCATTATATTTAGTTGGTATGTATCGTTACAATTTATGAAACTTGCTGAACGAATTATTAAAGCAGAGCAAGAAAAAAAAAAGCAATTGCAGAGTAAAGAATAGTTAAGGTTGCTTGATAAATTAGAGTTCAGTCTATTCTACTAAAGTAACCAGGCTTAAGGTTGCATGAGCATGTATGGTTTGAATCGTGAATTGGAGAACCATCTATTACGAAGGAAGTAATGTAGCTGTAATGATATGCGTTTGTGTGGTTGTTTTTAGCTCAGATTTGAAGTGCATGTTCTTCCAGATTTTTGATCTAGTGTACAAGATTAATTTATACTGGCAATTTACAGTACAAACATAGAGTAGAACAACATAAATTGCCAACATAGGTACAACAAAAGTTTACGTTCTCATCACTCAGGGACCATTTCAAGCAAATAGAAACTGACACCTAGGATATTTCTGAGTAAATTCTTAAACAGAGTAGGAGATAGTAACTGAGACCATTCATGTTGTGTGATGGTAACCAAAGTTTCAAAGGTTACTAATTATGCCTACAGCTTGTTACGACTAAGTTGCTGTTGTACTCATGCACCTAAAGTGGTAGTACTAGTGTGAAGTACTCCTAATTTGAATTACATAAGGTGTATGCGGCACCAAGATAACAAAATAGTAGCCATTTGTCTTGGCACCTAACCACTTCTGCAAAACGATCATCAGCTGACTCTGCAGTTACTGAGCCTATTTCAGCGAGAGCTGTTTGAGCACCCACTTTAGTGCTCCATTTCTTGATAGAGACGTTGTTGGCCCTACTTGAATGTAGATTGAGCCTGCTCTAATTCTAGTTTCAACATCCTCTAGATAGTTTTGCCGTGCCTATAAATTTGTACTCGTATATAAGTTTGCATGCATCATAAATGAAAGTAATTCAGTTTAACTTAGAATTTGCCGTTTATATTTTACAGGTATCACAACATATTAGTTAGTAATGCTTATAAGGTGTTATGTGTTGTAGACGTAGTTATTCATATTTGGCTTCCTTATGTCCCTATTAATGTACATAAAAATGAATGAGCTATTCTGGAATTTACCTTTGGATCCATTTCATATAAGTCATTAGCCTTTGTTTGTAGCAGCTTCTCAGAATMTTGAGTGAAGGAAGTGAACATGAAAGATCCTGTTTTGTCAATAGCCTCAAAACCAATGTTCATCCTATGCACGTGAATGAAATTTGTTTAAATTTCAACTTGTTAACTACAGACTCATAAGTAAGACAAAAAACAGTTTGCTTAGAGATACACCTAGGAATGGATTTGACACCCTCACGCTTGCATGTCTCACATTTGTAGACAATATCAATGTCTTTGTTGCTACTTGTTACGCATTGGCTACATCCGAGGTAGAAACATACATCTTTCCTATCAAGCTCTGGGATTGATATATGAAGCCAGTGACGTTCTTCTTGTAAAGCTTCAGTGGCCTGGTTATTTGTTAAAAGGTTACATTAGATAACCCGATTAATTTGAAACTACACACAGGCTGTCTGTTGTTAGCTGTGTAAAGAGATTCTGTTTTGTGATCCAGGCGGCTAATTTAAACATATGAAAAGCTCTATATGCAAGTTGCAACAACTTCCTATCCTTTTTGGGTTTTCCCGAGTAAAGCTGAGAATTGCGTTTAACAGCTTCATAGACCTAGAAATATAATAAAGTATTTAATTTGTTTAATTTACAGAATGTAGTACTGGGCATTTAGTTAAACCATTACAAGCGTATTAATCAATGTTGGAGCAGATATTTAAATACTGTATGTATGCAAGGTTGGTAACAGTTTTGTAGCATTTACCTTTTTTCATGCGCAAACTCTTAATTGTGGTAAATGGTAATCACTCGTGTTGTTCCTGGAGTACGGGCATAAAAAACTTGACGGTGTTTTATTACAAATTGTTGCCTTATTTGTTTCACTCCTGTATAGATGTGGAAGTACATCAACAATTTGGTGTATCTGCCATTTTTATTTGGGTAAAGATAACTGTAATATGAACATTAGATTTACCAAGCACAGAGCATATCAACTTTTTCACCTTATGGATTCACCTTGACAAATGTTAATGAGATAGTAGATAGGGAAAACCCTAGTATGGCATTTGACAAAGGACAAATGATTGTTAGATATGAATGCTTTGGAATTTATGCAAACTACCATTAACTGTGGTTGGTGTACCTTTGTGGTATGATGGTTTCAGGGAGGTCAAACCAATGATTGGTAAGGACTCAACAACTTCTTTTAGTTGTTGTTCTTCTTCACTTGCAAGTTCTGCCCATGCCGTTATTATAAGCGGCTGTGATGTGCTACTTGCTGCAGTAGCGTGGAAAGTTTTGGTTAGAACATTTATAAGAGATTGTATTCCTGACATTTTTTGCCATATAATTTTAGCTGCAGTGTTCTCATCTATGATCAATAAGTACCAATTCACACGCATCCACAGCCTGTCCATTGACGCGTGGTACTTGGCGCATTGCCTCTACGTAGTTAAGTATGCCAACAACATATATAAACCAGCAACATATATGTCATGATTAATTTAGAATCTATTTTCCTTATAGTATACCCAACAATTATCTGTGAATGTTTTAAGGTGCAACATCACAAGTTTAGGGTATAGCATTACTGATTACCATATCGATCATTAGCTGAAATTGTTCTTGGGATGGCGACAATGAATATGTATTCTAAACCCGCGGGAGGCTTGGGCCCTTCAACTGGCCTAATAATGGTATCAACACCTAAGCTCAGCTGATATGGGTGGTCATCAGGGTTTAATTGATTTTGATTAGGCATCAGCTTTATCTTTGCTTTGGAAATATCATACTCCATTTTATTTTGTATGACATTTTCAAAGGCAGCTATATCATCATTATACAGTGTTGTCCTTATTTTGCCTGCCCTGTATTTAACCGTTATGATTAGATAACTACTGAGTATATTGGGTCTCTATACATGGGTTGTTTTTTTGATTACCACTTAAACTTACTATTCATTTCTAAGACTAAATCAGACTGAGTCCTATGTTTAATACTGCACACTTCTGTCCATTTTTATTTTCAAAACAGGGTATTTATTACATTCGCAAGGAAAGGGAGTTTGATCAAATTAACCACCAAATCATCCAAGATTGTAGTTATTTTTAACTTTACAAACTCCAGAACACCTGTAAGCGTGGTCTTTTAAAGCCCGATGTCTATTTAAGCTGCAGTAAATGCACTGAATCTCGCAATTAGCAAATAACTATACAACTACACAGCAAGCTAATACTACTGTAAACCTATACTCCACCTGCTATTTCTTGTTCTAACACAAAACAACGGTGTCAGCAGAATGATCAAACTCGACACTAATCAACTCTAAATGAAAATTTAATTAACCTTCTGCAAAAAAATGTTATCCTAACTGCACATTAAATCGATACAAAGCAAAATTAAATCTTTAAATTACCTCTTCGTCTTGAAACACAATTCTCTGGTAATTAACCGACTTGCTCTTGGGTGAAATTTGCGTATTACCCTTGTCAATAACCTTCAGTCGAATAGTATGTGGCCCAAATTTATCATTGAGATCTTTCACAAGTTTCTCCTCAGGTTTCATGGCAACTACAAAATACAAACAAGATCCATATAGCGTTCATTTCGGTATATTTACAATGTAACATGCACTCGTAATTCTCCAACTATAACTACCAATCATTTTTTTTAAAATGTAAATAACTAAATTGACAATTGTTGTAGTAGCGTATCTGTTTTCTTTTTGAGTTTTAGGGAAAAGTGCTTAGCTATGGATCCTGTTTAAAATAAATAAACTCGAGGGATGTTGATTTTATAGTTGGTCTATAAATGTTTAGGTATGGGTGTCAAGTACATTTGCAAGAATTATTGTGCACCTTGATGGCTCTAAGTCTCCGCTACAAGCAACAAAAGTACGTTTAATGCCATTTACCATGCCCTACAGTGCTTTGGTTTATTCATCTAGATAACTAAGGATAGCCTACCTAGTACTTATCTTTATAGTGTAGGCTTTTTTTACAATTAGTACACTCAATTTGTTGTGGACCTAAACAAATTCCATTTTAGTTCGATACTATTTGATAAGGGTAAAGACGCGTTCCCTAAATCAAAGTTGATAAGTAGTATTTTAGTTGCATTTTACCCGCATTTATACTTTATTCCGACTCGATTTTGCATGCCTAATTGATTAAAAAGCTCATTTAATTACTAATTTATAATAATTAGTCGCCTTAATTATATTTAATA
>VHZZ01002048.1:132750-146216 GCA_009801015.1 Silene noctiflora
TTACAATTAAAAGAATTATATCAAAAATTATAATTTAGTGAGCCAATTTGCTTTATTCTATTATAATCCAGAACAAATGAATAATGAGTCTTTGGCTACATTGGAAATAGAAACATATTTAGAAATTCCATATGAAAAAAATTAATCTACACAATATTTTGGAGTGACTTAAAAAAACCTCGATGTGAAATGAGAATTAAAGAATCATGATTTTTTTAGTTTAGTGTACACAACAACAATATTACACAATTACCTCCAAGGCTCCCACATGGTGGTGTTGGAAAACACAGAATAAAGGCTTTGCCGTTGACCCATGGTTAAAATTATGTTAAAATTTACTTTGGCCAAATACTTGTTCATAATACAAGAAGCGTAGACAATTTAGTGACTCTAGAGTATACAACAACATTATCTTAGTTGCCGAGGGCTCCTGCAAAAGGCGGGGCTGCTTAGCATATAAGTTGAGCTTGAGTGGAATACAAAACGAGTTCTAAGTTATATACATTGCTATATATTGTGAATTAACCGTGGGTGACTCAATTTTCAACGTAATGTTCGCTAGGCGCCATTCGTTTCTTTCTTTTATTAAAATGGAAAGGTTGCATCGTCATTTCCTCAATTGTAACCCTCTTTCCCATCACTGGGCTAATGCTGTAAAATGTGAACACATCATCATCATTTCCACGATGATCTAGAGAGGCTTCCAGTCGAGCAGTGTATATAAGGGAGGGGAGGATGAATGGAATCGGTTCTCTCATGTATTCTTGCTGGCACTGGGGTAATGTTGTTGTGGTGGAATGAGGGACACTAATATGCTACTTCGTGTAGAAAGGACAAAGGGGGTTCGAGAGTCATTTTGATATAATTCATTATGGTGAAAAGCCTGATGAACCAAGGCAATTTTGCTCCAAGCCTCCAAAGGAACTAGACAGTCAATTTAAATTGTGAAAATTAGTAGATTTCCTTTGATCTCACTAATTATTATTTTTACACTCTCGAGACCATATTTTTTGCATTTCTGGAATCCTTTTGCATTGATGGTTGGATCTCTTGACCACTCTGCTATCTTTTTCTCTATAAAAAAATTATGATTTTCTGGGGCTCCTGTTGGTGGTCACTCGTTTCATTTTTCTTCAAAGATGGTATATTCTCTTGTTTAACCAAACGTAAAAAATTGTATATGTCTTCCGTTTTTATTCTTATTAACCATGGTGCACATTGGCTGGTTTGTCCTAGATACAACTAAGAGGGTATTTGTCACATATCCACCAACTACGATTTTCATACTGGGGAGTGGCTGCTTCAAAAGCTCAATCCTTGGCATCTTATGGGTTGCAATCTCCACTCCCTCACGATGGTGCATCTGATATCCAACTACCTGCCGAGGCAGCTAGTGTTGGCAGAAGCTGGGTTCAGAGCATGTTCAGCAGGGATTCATCACTAAGAGCTCACTCATTTACTCGTGTTCGTAGCGGAGTATTAGGTACACCTAAAATACATAAAGAGGATTGTATTGCTATAAAATCTCCACTCTCTCTCACGTACCTTCCATATTCTATATGAACAAAAATTAAGCACTAGGTATAGAAATACAAATATTTGTGTTTTTTCTTTCCCTGCACCACAATGATATAATGACATTCATCCTTGAGGTGAAAAATCAAACAATATTAGTATATCAGCTTCTAGTTAATTCTTGTATCAAATACGAATGTGGAAGGTCTTTGTTAATTGGATGGAGTTTTTCACGCACACACACACACACACACACACACACACACACACACTCTCTCTCTCTCTCTCTCTCTCTCTCTCTCTCTCTCTCTCTCTAAACGTACTACTGACTGTCTTAAATATTCAGCTGCAAATGAAGATGGAAGTCCTAATAAACAAGATCAAGCAGGGCAGAAAAAACTCCAAACTAATGTACGCGTTCTTAGAGGCCATAACGGTGCAATTACTGCTTTGCACTGTGTCACAAGAAAAGAGGTGTGGGATCTTGTTGGTGATCGTGAGGATGCTGGTTTCTTCATTAGTGGAAGCACAGATTGTCTGGTATGCCATCATTGCAATGATTCATCGCTCTTTCCTTTTCAAACCTCTTTATACGTTTGTACAGTGTCATTTAGTTAGTGTTTTTGGAAAGTAAAAAGGGATCAAGGGCCTAAGCAGGCGGAAGATTCTCTTGCAATTTGTTGTACATTACATAGACTTCTTTGGCCAGATAGGAACTCCCATATCCTTTCAGGAACATCCTGGTGTGTATAACCTACTTACCCACTCATTGGGCTCAAGCTGCAAGGGGGTGGGTGGTTTGGAATAATTTTCTTGGGAAGATCTATTATCCTCCCAGGTTCTCATCATAAATTCTAATTATATGTAGTGGACTTGTAGTGTACTGGTGCTGAGCACTTTTCACACCTTCTATTATGGTTTGGAACCTTATATAGTTTTATCAGCATGAAATATCTTCTCGACTGTTTGGCCTCTCCTTTGACTCTTTCCTCATGACACGGTGTAGCAAACAGGTCTACTGCTTGCTTTATGAGGAGGCTACAAAATTTGGTTGCATTGATTCTCCCATTTGAAATTATTTATT
Source organism: Silene noctiflora (assembly GCA_009801015.1). Taxonomy (NCBI): domain Eukaryota; kingdom Viridiplantae; phylum Streptophyta; class Magnoliopsida; order Caryophyllales; family Caryophyllaceae; genus Silene; species Silene noctiflora. The sequence continues at coordinate 135,350 of VHZZ01002048.1, forward strand.
GTATCAGCCTTCTGGTATTAGGCTTTTAACTTTTTGCCGTGCATAACATGATAAGCGGGTTCTTGTTCACCCATACAATAGGACAACTTGTTTGTAAGTTTCAAATCGCAAACACGATGCTCTAGATTTGGATTGTGTGATTAAACTTTCATAAATTTTTGAACTCATTGATGCTCTTCTTTCATGTTAAACAATCTAGGTTAAGATATGGGATCCAAGTGTTCGTGGCTCTGAACTTCGGGCGACTTTACAAGGCCATACCGGGTATGTACTGCATCCAAATACTTGGGTTCGGGATGCACTACTTTTTGTATTTTATTATTCTCGACTACTTATCTCAAAGCAATACTGTCATCTTCATAGTTTGTCTCAAGCAACTGTAGACGTTATTTCTCAAAGATTAAGATGTTTTCGTTTAAGAGACTGATGAAAAGGAACTTTAGTGATGTCCTGATCAAATTAAAACTTGTGAGTTTCTGTTGGCTATTACTAACATTTTTTTACTATTATGCTTCATTTCTAGGCCTGTTCGGGCAATAAGTTCTGATCGGGGAAAGGTAGTATCAGGATCAGATGATCTATCTATCTTGGTGTGGGATAAACAAACATATCAACTTCGAGAAGAGCTTAAAGGGCACAATGGTCCAATCAACTCTGTCCGCATGCTTTCAGGGGAACGCGTCCTTTCATCATCTCATGATGGCACCCTAAAGATGTGGGATGTGAGGACCGACAAGTGTGTGGCAACTGTCGGCCGTTGCTCAAGTGCAGTCCTTTGTATGGAATACGACGACACCACCGGAATTCTGGCTGCTGCTGGACGGGATTCGATTGCATACTTGTGGGACATACGTGCTGGCCGACAAATGCACAAGCTCTTGGGCCACTCAAAGTGGATCCGATCTATCAGAATGGTTGGAGACACTTTAATAACCGGTAGTGATGATTGGACCGCTCGGATGTGGTCTGTTTCCCGTGGCACATGTGATGCCGTCCTAGCTTGCCATGCAGGGCCCGTTCAGTGCGTCGAGTATTCAATATTGGAGAGGGGGATAATTACGGGCTCAACCGATGGGTTACTTCGGTTCTGGGAAAATACTGATGGAAGTATAAGGTGTATTAAGAATGTGACACTACATTCCGCGCCTATATTGTCTATTAGTGCTAGCGAGCACTGGCTGGGTATTGGGGCTGCTGATAACTCACTGTCTTTGTTCCACCGCCCTCAAGAAAGGCTAGGTGGGTTTTCTAGCTCAGGCTCGAAAGTGTCAGGGTGGCAGCTTTATAGAACACCCCAGAAATCTGCTGCTGTAGTCAGATGTGTGGCTTTGGACCTCGAGAGGAAGAGAATTTGCACCGGTGGTCGGAATGGAGTTCTTCGACTGTGGGATGCTACTATCAATATCTGACCTATTTGTGAGTTGTCTCGTTGTCTGCTTTTAGCCAGCTTGATTCAAGTCCTCATACATTGGAACCCATGGTTATGGATCCGAATCCCAATCTTCAGCGGAGATCGCAGTACAAAGTTTTTTAGACATAATCCGGATATTCTGATTCAAGCTCTGAACCAAAGATTTGACCATATGGACGTGGGTCTGAGGTCTGTCATTTTGCTATTTGAGTGTAGCTATACCCAAGCTTGTTTAGACTAATGTGCGCCTTTTGAGTATATATCGAGTCCATTGTAGATGCTGGTATGTAGCTGTATGTATGCATTTTTATTTCTTATGTCCTCAATTTGAAGGTTTACACTTTCCTAGCCTGTTGGCTGTATAACTCTCAAGTCTCAACCTGGTTTGGAGCAATTCGAGTGTTCTGGGAACATGTTCAGACTTCAGATCATTCATGGGTTTTTTCTTGTTTCTATATATATTTTTATTGATATAATCCATAACCGATTCATTAGTTCTCAAGAAAAAACGACTGTTGGTGTGTGTTTTGACCATTCGTTTCCTCAGAGTTCGGTGGTCCAAGTGTGGTGTCAACATTATTTAACATATATTATCGAAAATGACATTGGTCAGCGTCTTAAGGTAGTGGTTATATATGTACCAAGCGGCAAGTGCCATGGCTCTGGGCTGAACCAAGAGGCGGAGAGGTTTAAGAAAGGAAAAGCCGATGGTGATCAATGACGAAATTGTCAGTGCTCTCTCTTTCCATCCAAATCCCGAAATAGAAAATAAGGTAATACAAAGGTGGTGACAGGTGATACAACACATGCTAGGATGAAGACGACTGTTAATCACAACCTTCTTTTACAAATGTCTTATTAATAGTTCAAGAAAGAAGACTCCGGCATCACTCGCCAAACGTCCTTTCTCGTTGCTGGTACGACCTCAACGCCTCGATAAAATCAGCTTCCTTAAAATCAGGTGCATAAATTTTGCAGAAGTACAACTCAGTTTGGTTCAACTGCCAAATCAAATAGTTGCTGACCCGAATGCGCCCACCAGTTCTAATCAGCAGGTCCGGGTTTGGCGCACGAGAAGGGCCGGTCCATAATTCTTTCTCCATTACCTCCTCATCAATCTCTTCAGGATCGATTACCCCTTCCTTTACCTTTTTACAAAGGCTTCTTGTCGCTTGCGCGATCTCTCTTGTACCTCCGTAACACAATGCAAACATCAACTCCAGTTTTGTGTTGTTTTTCGTCACCTCTTCTACGTTCTTGATCGTGTTTTGTAGGTACTCAGGTAGCGCGGACTTCTCCCCGATCATCCATAGTTTTATCCCTTTCCTGATGATTCATATGTTGTGTATTAATGAAATTGGTACATTGGATTTTTAGTACGTCGTATATATAGAATTAGATGCAAGTATAATTGTAATAAAAATAATTCTGAAGAGGTAAATGTATACTCTTTCGGTCTTACTCAAATGTTTACATTTCTTTTGTAGAGCACTATAACAATCTCCAAGTTTATCATTTTTAAGAATTTTTATAATGAATCCAAAATATTGATTGAAGTCGACAACTCAAAATCGCTCTAGCAACTATATGAGGACAATATAAATGAAACGGGATAGTAATACCTTTTAATGTTGTCTAAGTTGTCATCCAAATATGTCTGAAGTTGCCGAAATAGTAGCTCATTGGCTTCCTGCATTTAAAAACAAAACAAATATCAAGTACTCCTTCTGTAGTTCTGTGTTAGACAATTGTTACAGAGTATTATTTGCCTTTTGCACATTTGCCAACGCTAATCTCATTTCGCTAATATCTTTATTTTAAGTATTTGTTATCATTTGTTTCGTAGTTTTGATAATCTTAATGTAATAAGACAGATCAAACAAGATGGAGGGAGTAGTAGTTACTGGAGTAATTCAAAGATTTATGTAAGATTTTTTGATTAAAAAGCTGAAAACGCACTCTGAAAACGAAACATTACCGTCACACGGTTTCTACAGTACGAGACTACCTGAATTATCACAAGCAAAAGGTATTAAAGCGGTGAAATGGTCACAAATAGAGGTGCCAATTGGATCGCTCGAGTAAGTTGTGGCTTGTGCACTTATGTCAAGATTACTAGAGTGGCTATGTTCATAGAACAAGGTTTTAAAATATACAGGTTATAGATTTTACATTGTGATACAAAATCAATTCCCTTCCTTGGCGTATTCAATTTGACTCATCCGCACTCTTTAGGCCCTTTTTTACACTATAAGAGCCGGACTGAAATTATAAACTGAATTAAAATTGAATGAAGTTAAGTTGAACTAAATTGAACTAAATGAAGTTGAACTAAACCGAATGAAGCAAAAGTAAGAGTTAATTAATAAAAAGATGAGCTAAACTGAATTAAAATGAATTGAAATTAAGACAGAAATAACAGAGACGACACACTCACTTTGTAGCCTTTTTTTCCATGAGTTTTTCATTTCTTCAAATACTCCTATTTTTTCCCCATACTTTCGCATTTACTCTGATTTTTTACACTATAATAGCATGATCTATTATGCTTTTTATCCATACTGTTAATTTTAGAAAAAAAGATTATGCATTTGATGTATTACTTCAGACGCTCTTAGTTGTTGAGCAAACATGCATTTTTCTCGGAGCATACTTGAATTTATAAGTATAATTTTTGAGCAATGCTGTATCTTTTTTATAGTTTAATGTTTAAATGAACGTGTCCAAAAAATTTAAACTAAAACTCATAATATTTAAAACAAAACTCAAAACTTTTAATATAGAACTCAAAAAGTAGACAATCAATCAAATGTACTACATTTGATGTATAATCTATAAACTGTTTCAATTTTGCATCGATCATTTAAATTAGTAAGCATTTTCATAATGTTTGAAACATTTTATTGTTGAGTTGTGAGTTGTCAGATTCATTTAGTAAACAAGTTTTACTTGTATACAGGGGCGCATCCAGCCCAAAGACCATATGGGCTGGAGCCCAACCTCTTTTTTGAAGAAAAAACAATATATATAAAAACGTGTAATATAACAGTAGGAAATTGCACTTGGTTTAGTGGTAGAATACCTGTCCATTGGGGTTTTGTCCGCGAGTTCGAATCCCAGCGGAGAGAATTTGTAAACTTTGTTTGTTTTTATTGTATTCTCTTATTTTTATACGTGTTCCTTGCTACAATAGTTGTATCCTTGCATTTCTTACCTCTTGGCCTAGAGGCTTTTATACTATTTCTTATAGTAGTGTTGGGATGCATATTTATACTTTGTCGAGGCTTTTGTAGCTAAAATATATGACTTAGTCAAATTTCACAAAAAGTGATACATAAAATACAATCTCGACATAATATATCTTTAATGGTTCATCGTCGAAATARTTCAAAATAGTTTTATGCTCCCTCCGTCCCAGTCAATTGTTTACCTATTCTATTTTGGGGTGTCTAAGTCAATTGTTCTCCTTTCTATTTTAAGAATGCTTTTGATGAGCAAATTTGATCTTTCACATTCAATTTGGTCCATTTGTCATCTTATAATTGACTTCCTCYTCTTTCATGGATCTTTATAGCAAAAACAAACGTAAACAATTAACCTGGACGGAGGGGGTATAAAMTTATTTATTGCACAAATACTAAAGTAATTYRTAGTATAATGTCTCTAAAATCTCATGATTCATAATTTWAAAATATTCTTGATTCAAGTATCAHGAAAAATACGTAAAATGTAGCCGTTTAGGGTAAAACGCGAAAAATTAGCAACTCCAAATCTTCTATAGCATTTTAGAAAAAAAAATTAACAATGAGTAAAGTTTCTAGCCCACCGTACATTTGAATCCTGGATCCGCCCCTACTTGTATACAACTAACAAATTTGCGACTTTCCCTTAACTTTATAAGAAATGTTTTAGACGACACTTAATATGGAGTAGCTGTTGTCGTACACGATCTAAGCTATAAATAAATGATTAAACATAAAATATTTCAATATACATGTTTTATACCGTTATAAGAAATGAGCAAAACAATTATAATAAAAATATGTTGAGAGTTATATGAGGAATAAGTTTCCACATTGATCGTTAGTAGAATAGTAGAATTCTAGATCGGCCATAGTGTTACCATTTTACCTTTGGCTACGTCCCATAGTATACTGTTTGTATAGTTAGAAAATATGATTAAACATTAATTGTAGTGTTTATTTCGTGTTTTAGGTTTTAAAAATCTTAGTTTACGTGGATGTCAATCACATCATTTTAACAAATACTTTTAAAACCAACCCAAAATAACAAATATTTTATTTTTGAGAATTATTTTAAAAAATCGTTCTTAAATTTGTCATTCATAGTTTTTTATTCTTTAATTTGATCATATAATTATATAAAATACTTATTTTACGTGATTTTGTAAAAAGTCCAAATTGATTGGTGGTAGCCCTGGTAAGGTCTCTTAAGAGACCAATTTTAAACTAATGAAAAAATACTACAAAAGGTAATAAAATGGATACATATAATATAACAATGAGGTACTAATACAAATGGTTACAATATATAATATAATAGGTGTGATTGTTATGAATATATGTACCAAATAAAAGAGAACACAATCAATAATAAAAAAAGGGGAACAAAAAAAGAGGGGTATGTCAAAAGTGGTATCTCAATAATTTTGGAAGAGACCGTCTCTCCATAGTTTTTGTGATTGCCAAAATACCAAATGATTAAATATCGAATGTTCATATATGCATTTAGGGCATGTTTGGTACTTAGTAGATTATTATTAACAAAAACAGATTGGTCAAGCAGATTATAAATGACATACTGAATTGACGGGTTTGACTAGTATATTTGAATTAGCAGATTTACTAGAAGTGTTTGGTAATTAGCGGATTTTTTTATTTATTTATTTTTATTTTTTTACAATTTACTAAAAGTGAATATGCTGGGGAGAACAACATATTGGAAAACAATAGATTGAAGTTTCAATCTAGTGTTTCAATATGCCATTTTTACCAAACACTTAAATTAGTAAATTGATGAGTCAAACATGTTAAAAGCCTTAAATATGCTAAAATTTTACCAATTCGACATTTACCAAACACCCCTAATCGTTCCATACGTGCAGTCTTTATTCAATTTAGATTTTTTTACTGAAAAAATCATCCGAAAAGAAATTTTTCTACCGGTGCGGGTTTTTTTAGCCCAAGTAGTGTACCTTGGTCCTTGTCTTTAACAAGAACTTTTTTCCTTGGTTAACAATAATTGTCGTTTTACCCATATTTGCAGGTTCTTTAATTTCAATTCTCCCCTTATAGAGGAAATAAAGCAAAGTCATATGCGCATGAGTTCAAAGTTTGACTATTATTATTATTATTATTATTATTATTATTATTATTATTATTATTACATCAAAATTTGTAAGAATATCAGAATTTTAAAAGTAATCGTATTTTGCACGGGTCTGAAACTAGGTAAAAATACAAGGGAGTTAATTTGACATGCATGAACATTGAACAACAATATGAACAGAAATTAAAAGAAAGAAAATAAACTTACATGGCCTCGTTCCAAATTTTTGAGTGAATAAATATAGGTAGTGGCAGTGCCAACACCCCATCTAAGACACAAATTAGCAAACAGCGTATTTGCTTGAAAAAATGGCTGATAATCAACAGCCTTACCATTCTCCTTGGACCACCTTCTTGTTCCATCCAATATAACCGCCACATGCTTGGGCATACATTCTTGTCGTAGCCCTTCCACACGATACTCATCATCATCATCATCATCATCATCATCGATAATCTCCCAGATTTTACCCGTATGTGTCGATACTAGATTCCCATTTGTCGTTGTGGCTTGACATGTAAGGGAAGAGTAGTGTTTTTCCTTGGTTAAAATGGCTGTGTTTGTTTTCTTGGGTTTTATTAGAACAATAGGTGGTTTTGAGAGGATGAAGCTTGTTTGACGAAGTAAACTTTGCATTTTTTTTTTTTTAATTTTTTTTTACAAAATTTGTTGGTTTGATTTTGAAGAAAATTTATGTGCAATTTATTTCAAGGAAATCAAGTTTTGAGTATTGACAATAAACGTGTAGTAGTGGTGCATGTCATAAAGAGAGTTTCAACTAATGTGCATCTCTTACAATGGTTATATACACAATTCACGTGTTAAGACTCGTCATCAAAGGTAACGTACGTTTGATTTAAGGGATTATTGGTTAAGATAGTACAATTTCAAAAATGATATAATACTATATTTTAGCAATTGTTTGACAAGGTACATTTTGATTGGATGCCATATATATCATGATCATATACCTAATAAAGTTCATAACTTAAAAAGTAATGGTAAAAAGGAAAGTTTAACATGGTGAAAAAAATGAATATTCAATTTGTTTTAACTTTATATTGTATTATTTCTAAATAAATGGGTTATTCGTGTCGGGTTCGTGTTGAAATAGTCCAACCCCATCCCGACCCATTTAAGTTTCGTGCCGTGTCAACCCAATCACTTAAATGGCTCACAACGTCTTGACCCTAACCCGCTAACTTCATGTTTTTTTTTTTTTTTTTTTTTTTTTTTTTTTTTTTTTTTTCATGTAATTGAACATGTTACAGTATGCCATTTACCAAACACATGAAATTAATTAATAGATTGATGGATCAATCTTCTATTTAGACGGTAATCTACTATGAATTCTATTATTTTCATGTAATTGAACATATTACAAATTTATAATATGTCATTTACTAAACACATGAATTCATGAAATTGATACATTGATTGATCAATATACTATATTTAAACGATAATCTACTAATTTTGCCTAATATATATTGTTGACCAAACAAGACATGTAACTTGTTGAAATCATAATAAGTTAGATAGACCAAATCATCAATATTCTTCTTTCTTAATAATATTTCCAAATCATCAATATTCTTCTATCTTAACTCCATTTTCTACCATTAAAGTTCGATTTATTTTTAAAAGTATCTGAACCAAATAAAGTATAGCGAATAGTTTGATAACGTTAATGATAGGTATTTTTGAAGACTTTCTTAATGACAAGTCTTGTTTGTGATGATCACAAGTCTGTGACGTCTACAACTTCTTTTTTGATTACTTTTATAACTTGTGACCGTCACATGTAAAAATTTGTGCTTAACTAAGGAAGAGCTACACACTAGCAAGACGTAGCACACTCGCTACCATGAATCCACATAAAAAATTGAAATTATTGATTTCTACTATTTTGGAAAATCTTTGAACATAAAACCTTGAAAATGATATTAAACCTAAAAAAACACGTTGCTACCCTAAAACTTCATTTCAAACTCGAACATGATACTCACACACTCTTAAATGTGAAATACAACCAAAAATATATTCTAATCGTTATGTTTTACCCCAAACTCACCTCAAACTTCATATATTATATCTCAAACTTAACTAAGACTCTACTATTCTAATTCATAGTTGATTTTTTTAATAAAAAAAGGGAAAAATAAATTTACATATGACCTATTTATATGAATGAGATCTTTTAAAAAGCGTGTCAAGTTACATTTACAGTCATAAGTTAAATTTTGAATTTTAAAAATGCAACTTAAGACTGACTTTTGATAGACAAGCAGTCTTATTTAAACTCTTGCTTGATACAACACTACTTTTCATTCGAAGCCAGAAACACTAACAAAAAAAAGACGCAGATCTGAAAAGACGAAGAGGAGAGATCGATCCGAAAAACAACGAAATACCAACAACAACAATCTGAAAATGGTAACACTATAAAAAAAAAAAAAAAAAAAAAAAAAAAAAACAGACAAAATGCAGACATTTATCCAAAGTAAGAGTAATTGTTTTGGTTTATGTTCATATATGCATGCAACTCTCAATCAAAATCCACCTTTTTTCCACAAAATTGGCTTCAAACCAACCACAACATTTGGAATACCAACTCACTCTTCATCAATTTTCTCTAAGGTACTATCTATATTTAATTTTTTTGCAAATTTGTATGTGCATTTTTTTTTTTTAAATTTCGTATTTATATGAAAAATTGTTGGGAGGTCTTCAGAGTTATCGTACACCAATAACACCATAGCAAATGATTTTTTTTTTTTTTTTTTTAAATATATTTATTTGAGGGATTATGCTTAGTTAATAGTTATTTATCTGAAACGTTAATTCCAACATTTTTATTGGTTGAGGGTACGAATACATGGTATCTTCGGTGAAGTTATTATGAATTTATCCTAGATAGAATGTAAAACGTTAACAAACATGTTGCACGCACTGTGTTGTTGTACTGTAACGAAATAATAAGAAATAATTATTTTTGTTGTGTTAAAAAGGCAACCAAAAGTGACACTAGTAGTACGGAGTTGCCGGTGATGATTCAAGTTGAAGACAAGTATAGCGAAGTGGGTCTCCGGCGAGATAGGATGCCGGATCACGTGGCAGTGATATTGGATGGGAATAGAAGGTGGTTTAAGAAGAGAGGTTTAGAGCTTGATTATGAGCCTTTCTTGAGGCATAATTTGTTAGTTGCTGATCTTTGTATTAAATGGGGTATTGGTACCACTACTTGCTTCATTTATGCCTTGGAAAACATGAGACGTACTCAGGTTAATCTTTATATTAATTTAATCATTTTTTATAAAGCAATACCGTCTAATGATTTTCATTTAATTTTTTTATTTAAAATAATTCTCAAAAAAAAAAAAATAATTATCAAATTTGGCCGGACTAAAAATTAAACGTATTTATCAATTTGAGATTCACGTAGGTTAGATTTAGAATAGAGAAGACTCGAAGAGTCGTCACATCGCGTGGCGACTTATTATAGGTAAAGTCGCCTTTTTCCAACACTTTTTAGTCCGACGCAATTTGATAATAATTGTTATGTTAATCAGAGTTGTTTGGATCGTTTTCAAAGACCAATGATGCTATTTATAGTAGGCCATAATGTTATGTTAGTGGATTATTAGTAACCACTAACCACTATGGAGTAACAAATAAACATCCACGAACAATTGGATAAATACATTTTATAAAAAAAAAGGAAACAAATGAACGAGATAGAGAGACTAATATATTGTCCACTTTTTATTATTTTCAAGTGACATATATATTCATCCTTAAAAAAAACTAGGTGCAATATCTTCAAAAAATGTTACTTTTGAAATAAAGAATAAAAATCTACGAAAATTTAGCAAAATACATTATTTATTAAATATGAATCACTAGAATTAAAATGTAAAACTTCTACATATATACTCTACATTTTTTTTATTTAATATTTTGTTTCAGGAAAGGGTCTTAACAATCTTGCAAAATTTGAAAAAAAAAATGAATATATATATATATATATATATATATATATATATATATATATATATATATTAATATATATATATCTTATCGCTTAACCAACCCACTCGATCGAGT
>VHZZ01002049.1:33085-46319 GCA_009801015.1 Silene noctiflora
TGTGATCCCCTGCCGGTTGACCGGCTGCCGGCCTCCCGGCAGGGAGATCTCCCTTCTGAATTCCTTTGATTTCTTCCTTTGCTGCTGTCCTCTGCCAGTTGGCCGGCTGCCGGCCTCCCGACTGGGGTTCACTGCAGCTCTTTTCCTCCTCTTTCTTTCCTACTCCTTCCAAAACCGCCTCATTTGCTCCCAATTTCTCGTTCTCGCCTCGATTCCTGCAAGACGCGATAAAACTCGTAGAATGGGGAAATATGGGATACAAAAGCAAGTAAAGGCCGGAAGACCGCATCAAAACGGGTCAAAACAAGAAGGGAAATACGACTAAATATATCTATATCAGTACCCATCAACTCTTGCAATTCTTGCCAAAACTTTGATATGAATCGCGCATCACGATCCGACACAATGTCCTTTGGTACCCTATGAAGCCGAATCATATTCTTTTTATACCCATTAGCCAACTGAAGCTTACTTCAAGTGTCTTTCATTGGAATGAAGTGGGCCGACTTGGTTAGTCGATCCACAATCACCCAAATCATGTTGTTGCCCTGCTGAGTCCTCGGTAAGCCCTTAATAAAATCCATAGAAATGGACTCCCACTTCCACTCATGTCCCTCAAGAGACTGAATCTTACCCTGAGGTTGACGTTACTCTCCCATAACTCGCTGACAGGTAAGACATCTAGCTACAAACTCCACTGCCTCCCTCTTCATCCCAAGCCACCAGAAAGTCTTCTTAAGATCTTTGTAAAGCTTATTTCCACCAGGATGCACTGAATAAGGTGTATAGTGAGCCTCAGTCATGATCATCTTTCTCAACTCAACATCACAAGGAACACACCATCTACCATTGAACCTCACACTCCCATCAGCATGAACAGAAAATCACGAAACTGTCCCTTTCTCCACCCCATCTCTCCACTCTCGAATCTTAGGATCATCAGCTTGCTTAACCCTGATCTCATCATAAAGCGCGGTCTCGACTGTCAAGTTCCCAAGAGTATATCCTTTTCTGATCATATGAATTCCCATCCGGTTCACCTCTTCCCTAAGTCGCATGAGTGACATAGCAGTGCATAGAGAATGCACACTCTTCCGACTTAACGCATCAACAACTACATTAGCTTTCCCCTCATGATACACTATCTCCATATCATAGTCGCCGATCAACTCCATCTACCTCCTCTGTTTCATATTCAACTCTTTCTGGGTGTAAATGTACTTGAGACTCTTATGATCTGAAAACACCTTAAAGGTTGCCCCATAAAGGTAGTGTCTCCAAATCTTCAGAGAAAAGACCACGACACCCAATTCCAAGTCATGAGTAGGATAGTTCTCCTCATAAGTCTTCAATTGTCTTAAGGCATAAGCTATCACCTTCCCATTCTGCATTAGCACACAACCCAGCCCATTCTTCGAAGCGTCGGTGTAAACCTCAAAGTTTTCACTCCCTTCTGGCAAAGCTAAGACAGGAGCTGTAGTCAAGCGATCCTTTAAGGTTTGGAACGCTGTCTCCCAACTCGCATCCCATCCTTCCTCATTAGTGCTGTCATAGGTCGAGCTATCTTTGAAAAGTCTTTCACTAATCTTCTGTAGTACTCGGCTAGATCTAAAAAGCTTCATACCTCGGCCACATTCTTTGGTGTCTCCCACTTGGACACCGCCTTAATCTTGGTAGGATCCATTGAAACCCCATCTTTAGAAATCACATGGCCCAGAAAGACCACCTTCTCGAGGCATAACTCACACTTAGACAACTTTGCATATAACTTGTTATTGCGCAAGGTCTGTAATACCAGTCTCAGATGCTCCTCATGCTCCTCTCTAGCCTTAGAGTAGACTAGGATGTCATCAATAAAGACAACCACGAACTGATCCAGAAACTGGATGAAAACCCGATTCATCAGATCCATGAAAACCGCTAGTGCATTGGTAAAACCAAAAGGCATCACCACATACTCGTAGTGCCCATATCTCGAACAGAACGTCGTCTTAGGTATATCCTCATCCCAGATCTTCAGGTGATGGTAACCCGATCTCAGATCAATCTTCGAAAACACCCCGACCCCACTTAGCTTATCAAAAATGTCATCTATCCTTGGCAAATGATACCTATTTTTCACCGTCACATGGTTCAGCTCCCGGTAATCTATACACAATCGTAGACTCCCACCCTTCTTTTTCACGAACAAAACTGGAGCACCCCAAGGCGATACACTAAGTCTAATGTATCCCTTCTCAATCAAGTCATCTAGCTGCTTCTTTAGCTCACTCAACTCCTTAGGACCCATACGGTATGGGGCCTTAGAGATAGGTCCCGTCCCCGGCTTCAATTCCACGCTGAAGTCGATACCCCTCTTTGGTGGTAACCTAGGTATCTCATCCGGAATGACATCTTTGAACTCACTCACTACTGGTATCTCCATGGCTGAAGGCTCTTCCACCCGAATATCTTTCACATAGCACAGAACCATAGGATACCCCTTCCTCAAAAATGACTTCAAGGTCACAGCTGCAATAATCTTGACTTTGGGCTTGATCACAAACCCACGGTAAGACACTCTAACCCCTTTAGGCCCTTTCAAAGAGACCTTCTTTTGCTAATAGTCAGTGGAGGCACTATACCTCCCTAGCCAGTCAATTCCAACTATGACCTCAAAGTTGACTTGCCCTACAACCATAGACACACCCCTATACAACTTCCCACATGATACAGACTTCCCTGACGGTATAAAGACTTCATTTTTTTACAGACTCAACACTTCCAAACCCATAGTTCTAGTATGACTCATAGATACAAACGAATGGGTTGCCCCTGAATCGAAAAGAACAAAAGTAGGAGTGTTGTTAACAAGAAAAGTACCAGTAACCACCAGGTTGTCCTCCTATGCTATCTGCTTATCCATCATGAACAGTTTATCAATGTTCTTCTACCTAGTACCCTGTACCGTGCTCGCCGATGCTGTAGACTTCGCAGCTGAATGCTGGTTCCCATTGCCATTCTGCCTCTGATAGTTCCCACCATTGTTACGGATGAAGCCACTCTGGTTACCCTGACTGCCCTGGCTATGCCATGACCCAGCTGCTCTGTTTCTAGCCATGCTCTGACTCGGCCCCTGAGAGAAAATTCCACGCCTCTGACCCTGAAAACCTTGCTCTCCAGGACTAGTACAATCACTCCTCTTGTGGCCAGTACCGCCACAGTTGAAGCAAACCAAAGCGGAGCCACCACTGAAACTTCTGCTACCCCGACCTCCAAAAGACGAACCTCCTCCATACCCAAAGCCTCCAGAGGAAGCCCTCCCCTGGTTGAAGTTTCCCTTCTTGAACCCCGATGTACCAATACCTTTACTCTCAGCCCTCCTCTTCTCACCACTATTCTCCATGGCTTTTAAGGTCATCTCAGCCAACCTCTCAGCATTCCCCGCTCTCTCATAGACTTCCTTAACATCAATAAGGACTCTAGAAGTCAGCCTCTCTAGAATCTTCACTGACAACCCCTTATCAAACCGAATAGCTATACTCAGCTTTTTCATCTCCACATCATCCACATAGCAGGCCAACTTATTAAACTTACGGTGATACTCTGCCACTATCATCCTCTCAGTCATGCGGAAAGAGTCGAACTCCGCCCTCATCTTGTTCCTAATGTGCCCAGGAACAAACTAGTGCCTCACAGCCTTCTTAAACTCGACCCAAGGGATAGAAGGTTACCCTAGCCTCTTGTAGTACTCCCTAACGTTATCCTTCTCCCGGTTCCACCACACAACAACCTTATCTCGGAGGTAGAACTCAGCTTGCTCTACCTTCATCTCTTCCGGACAGTTGACCACTTCCAGAACACTCTCCATCTCCATATGCCAGTTGTCTAAAAGATTTGGTACCCCGGTGCCCTCATACACCTTAGGGTTGAAGCCAAAGATAGTGGTGCTCATTTTGGTAGCATCCACCACCTTCTCCTTGGTCTGCCCTATCGTTCGGAGAGCCTCAGTGAGCACCTTATGTCGTTCGATCATCCTGGCTACCTCGTCGATAGTCATCTCAGAAGCTTTGATGTAAGCGACAGATCTCTTTGGAGGCGTTGTTACAATACAAGAAAACAATCGTAAGCACATAGCCTACGACTCAAATAGCATAAACAACCTCCTAATAATGCACTCGGTCGAGTGCCAAAAGGCACTCAGTCGAGTACACCCTACTCGGTCGAGTGTCTCGCAAACTCGGTCGAGTTCACATCTTCCAGGGTCTGACATAATTTACCCCAAAAATGCATTCGGTCGAGTACATTACGTACTCGGTCGAGTCCCCTCCACTCGGTCGAGTGTCTCACACACTCGGTCAAGTGCGAAAGTGGCAGGGATTCTGCCTCAAAACATCAAAAACCCCACTCGGTCGAGTGCCAGGAACTCGGTCGAGTGCCCCACACTTGGTCGAGTCCCCTCCACTCGGTCGAGTCATACAATACTTTAACTATCCCGCATGCTTCTCATACACCAAATCATACAAGCACTTAATCCTATCATGTTATTATTCATACCAAAACATAACAGTATAGCCATTCATGACAACATGTTCTCATTTCTATATCATCTTACAATTCAACATGTATCATTCATGCAATCATATATAGAAACACTTACCATACATCGTCCGTTGACACTCCCGTGACCGCCTCAAAGTTGTAAAGGCAAAGATGCGGTTTCGGGACGTCTCCCAAACCTTTGCGGTAGCCCTAAACAACTTCTACCCAGGTTAATTTTAGTTAGACACCCTACGTTCATTTTGTCTGTACTCGGTCGAGTACCCTGTACTCTGCCGAGTGTACTCGACCAACCCACATGGGCACTCGGTCGAGTACCCTGTACTCTGCCAAGTGTCCCAATACTAAAAACCACGAGTATTACAGATACCCTTTTCCTTATGGGGATATCGAACGACGTCCACTAGGGCTACTCCTTTCTATTTAACATTTGGTATGGAGGTCGTACAACCAGTAGAGCTAGAGATTCCTTCTCTACTCATCCTACTCGAAAGCCAAATCCCAGAATGGAATAGGACAGATATGAATAACTCATTCTCATGGATGAGCAATGATTACAAGCCTTGCATAATGTTCAAACATATTAAGCGCGAATCAGAAGAGCTTTAAACAAGAAGGTCAAACCTCGAAACATCAAAGAGGGGGATCTAGTCCTTACATCAGTTCGAGCCCTTATGCCGGTCGATCCAAAGGGAAAATTCAAACCTAACTAGGCTGGGCCTTACCTAGTTAAGTCAATATTATTAGAGGGTGCAGTTAGAATCACAGACTTAGATGAGAACGAGTTTTCAAACCCAACTAACCTAGATCAGCTTAAGAAATATTACCCTTAGAATAGGTCAAAATGCGCCACGCGTGAACCACGTGCCGCTCATGCGACACGTTACACACGGCCCATGACCATCTACCCCCAAATGTCACCTCGATCTTGCGTTTTAGCATTTCTATTATTCTCAATATCGTCAACATAACTTAATTGTACTTTAGGAGTGAGTAAAGAACCATGCTTTTGGCTGTCAATGATATGAGTCGGCTCGTTGAGCCATCGGAATCGGCTCGGTTAAAGCTCGGCTCGTGCTCGGTAGAGCTTGAGGTCGAGCCGAGCTCGGCTAAATACGAGGCGAGCCCGAGCTTAGCAAGGGTCGGCTCGGAAGCTCGTTTGGGCTCGTTTATAATTTTTTTTTTGTATAATCTTTATATTGTAGTATTATTTTTATTTTAAATTATATGTTATTTTGACATTTGTATAAGTATATTATGATATAATATTTTATTATTATTTTATAATTTAGTTGTTTCTCAAAAACATTTATATTTAGTTAAATTTAAAAGGTGAGAAAGTGAAAATATATAATGACAAAACGAGCTCGAGTTCGAACTCTAGCCGATCTTGAGCTTTTCCCGAGCCTAGCTCGAGCTTCAATTTTTTAGGCTCGACGAGCAACGAAACGAGCCCGAGCTCGAGCTAAAAAATTCGAACCGAGCCTGAGCCCACCCGAGCTCGAGCTCAGCTCGACTCGTTTACACTCCTAACCATGCTTATTCCCTACGTTCATTCTTATAGATCATGCTTCGAACATTTATTCCTCTGCGCAATTTCTATTTCGAACTACTTCCTTGGTTTGATTTCATCTTACAAGGTGAATACGTAGGCAATCCTTCGCAGGATACAACCCGAAAATCATTTTAAATCAAAATGTGCAAATAGAAGGACAATTGCTTTGGCATTTGATTCGAAAAAAATAAATACAGAGAAATGATTAAAAGTTTCTTAACTAAATAAACTATTTATTCGTTATTTAGTAATACGTCAAATAATACAAAAAATGTTGAAGCGGAAAAAAAATGCTAAGCTAGGATTATAAAAATCCCGCTCTTTTATTACAACAATAATAAATAATACTTCTATAAAGACTTGGGCTATTCTTCCATCTTCCCCTTACTCTTGTCATTCTTATCATATTTCTTGTCTCGGCCTCGAGGAGGGCGTTCTTGCGTTATCTCTGACCTAATCACCAAAGGTCTCTCTCATGGTCTAGTCTTCCCATTTCTATCAACCACCATTTTCTCAACAGGAGGAGCTCTCTTTGTCTTCTTCTTTGGACGAACAACTCGTAACCCAACTTCCTCTTCCTCTTCAGTCAAATATTTCTGGTTCTCCTTAGCCACCTCGCGAACTTTGTAATATACAGGCTCATGCTTCCTCAGTTTCTTGCATTCTTCTGAAGTGCTAGCCTTGGCCTATCGCAAGTAAGAATCAGATACCCACAGCGAACCTACAGGAGTTGGTATGTACTAAACGTTCCTTTGATCTCAACGGAATGCCCACTCGCGAAAAGAGTTGGAGGTATGTGCCAAGGCTGTATGCGGTACCATGACAAGCTACAGGACCTTTTGGTTCAAGCCAACTTGTCTCAAGAGCCTCTCTGGATAAATGCTAATCATAAACACCAAGCCCGGAACGCGAATCGATCATGTGGGGTCAAGAATAGATACTCCTATCAATAATTTGAGATGCCACCATGGGACGATCCATCTAATGAGGGGCCTACCTTCACTCTTTAGCTTGTTTTCCCCAGTAATTACAGACTCGAGTAAAATCTACCATGTACAATCTTGTTCTCATCGAGATCGATCGCGAACGGTATCCAAAGACATCAACATGGGGCCCGATCAATCGAAGTCTTTCCATATGCTAAATATGAAAAATGAAACAAAAGGATTAGACACCACCATCGCAAGGGCACAACAAAAATAAAAAATAAAAAAAACAAAAAAACGAACAGAAAAAAAATGGTCGCAAAAGAACAACGGAAAATGTCATTATAACTATAAAATGATGGGACTTCCCATGTACGGCAGCTCGCGATTCGCCTTTCTATTGTCCAAGACAAGGATGGTCTCTCCCAATATCAAGCAAGCTGGGCTCTTGCGCAGCTCCATTTGTTCAATTATTCCAAGGAAGCGAGGATCTCCTCTCATCTCGGCATTAACATGGCCCCTCAAAACAAAGTAATGTAGAAGGAAAAATATGAATGCCCTGCACCTCGTAGTATATGAAATATTAGGTTCCTCCTTGTCTATAAATCGGTCAACCAGATCGAACATTCTTACACCTTTCAGCATCACAAGGTGGTCAACCTCGGCTTTGGTTAAACCTAGAAGGTCCGTAAATTTATTTTATTACCCTTGAGAACTAGGAGGAAATACAGGAAGGTTTTTCACATCCCATCCACCAACCCCTGCAAATTCCTCTGGAAAAGGACAAATTTCGCCTCCTGGAAAGCAAAAACACGAAATTCGGGATTCCAGTATTCAAGAAAAGCATCTAAGAAGGGTCTTACCACTTTTACTTGCTTGAATCTAATGATCGACCCAATGTTGAAGGCGGTCATGTCATGTTTCTCGACATTTGAGAATTCGTTTGTCCACTCCTTGAGTCGGGATTCAAATCCAACCATATTTTATGAAGAATTTATTTTTTGGTGTTTATTGGATGTATATACTAAGCTATGGAATAATAGAAGGGGGAATTGTGCGAATATAAGCTTACCTGAGGTCTCTATTTATATTATTCTTCCTTTCCTAAATTCTGCTCAGGAAGAGACCAACTCAAGAAATGAGGCAGCCCCTGCTGCGCCTTCAGGAAGTGTCGCAGCTCTTGCTGCGCCTTTTCCTGGGGCCTATTCCCTGCTGTTTCCTGCAAAGGACTTTCCTAATCCCGTTTTAGTTATTATTTCCTATTCTAATAGAGATTTAAACTATTATATTCCGGAAATTTTAATATCCTTACTAATTTCATGATTCCTATTTTTTATACGGACTTCTATTCCGAGACGGGTTCGCATTTCGAGGCGACACCATTTCGCCATTCCTGCACACTTACCCATTTCTTTTTTCTTTCTTTTTAGGGGGGAAGCACTCCAAAACCGGTCAAGTCATCGAGTTTTATTACACACGTCGTAACATCTTTTTTTCATTCTGAACATTTCGAGTCCTTCTCGAGCATTTTCGGCATTTTCAAACTTACCCATTTCTTTTTTCATTTCTTTTACGGGGAAGCACTCCCGTCCTTTAGTCGTGCGTCCTATACACTCAATTTCACTACACTTTTTTGAAAAAATTTGTGTTTTGACTTGATTAAATTTTTTTTATTTTTTTTCTTGATGTATAATTACGTGTTTGTTCTTTATTTATTTCTATTTGGTTATTTTTTCCTGCACGATTTTCGGCAGCATAACGACGTAAGTGGTCGATACGCCAAAACTGTTTCCGAGCTAACCTGCAGGTACGAGTCTCAACAGCTACACCCAACAGCAGGAAAGGCACGCATGCCTTTATATAAATACCAAAATGTACAAAATATATACAAGACTTGAGCTCATGCCCAAGAACAAAATGGAATCAAATGTAAAATGTACAAGAAAAAAAACTAGTCACGACGCTGCTTAGCTAGACGGCTCCTAAGGTCGTCAACTCTCGCCTCCATAATGGCGATGTCAACGTCACAGACCTCCAACTCTCTCTACAGGCAGACCGTATCCTCGCGTGACCACTCTAGCTCGCAATCCAACTCACGCTCCCGCTACAAAACAAAAATGAACAATGATAGGCAAAATGCAAAGATAAACTTATATGAAATTCTAATTTCAGCTAAAAGCAGGAAAAGTTCATACATGTCCTCCGTGTCCTCCAGAGCCACCTGAGAGCACCTCGACAGCTGTCGCTCGAAGCCGGTTGGTCATCCTCCATAACTTAGCATGCCTCGACGGTGCGCTTTATTTTCAAATCAAATAAAGTTATATCTCATGTTCCTACATGTTGTTCGAAAAAGAATAAACGAGTCTAAACTGGGGGCTCACCCTCCTCACAACGTTCTGCCACTCGTCAAGACCCTCCGCCACCGACTCTAGGAAGGACAGAATCTCCATGGACACCGTCGTGCCAGCTGGCCCCACTACTCCAACGACTCAGGGTAAGCTGGGGGCTCAACACTTCCCACGTCGATCTACTGTCAAGTTCAAACTTCTCATTTCTAGCATTATTCTCAAAAGAAAATCGTTATTTCAAAAGAACGAAAAAGAAAGGAATACTCACCACGATCGGCCAGTACGCTAGTCTCTTCAACACGAACTCTGAGTACTCTAGGTCGGGGTGAAAGAGGGTGTCACCACTAGCCCCAGCCAAATCAAGAACCCTCTCAAACCCAGAAGGCTTCCTAAACATCGTCCGTGGAGGATCGATGGGGACAGTAAAGGTGTCATGGAGGCACTGTCGAGCCAAGCGCTCACCCAAGTACCAAACACGCCCCATGGGTGTCATAAGGATTAGCCTACTCGAGCTCCTAGGCCTAAAGAACCTTGGCCAAAAAGGCTGGTGAACCCATGTAAGCCTCCCAGGGTCTCGATGTCCACTGAAGTAGCATCAAAAGAATCATAAAAACCCAGAATAGAACGGGAATAAAAATCTTGGTATAAAAGAAGAAGCAAATACTTACGCTGTCAAGCTGGAAAGCGTTGACACCCCTCCTACAGGTGTCAAAAGAAGATCGTTAGCTCTTCTGTCTACAGATGATCCAGTCTCTCACACAGGTTACTCTCTAGCTACGTCAGCTTCCCTCGTGGGCGCGAAGCCAGGAAAGTACGAGTAAACCTAGGCCTAAGAAGAAAAGGGATATCAAATGATTATTCATTTGCAAAAGAAAGTATATAAGCATTTATTTAAATACCAATAATCATTTATTTATATGTCAAGTCGATCCTTCGTCTTTGCTTAGTCGCTTTCTTATAAAAGGAGTGACATTCATTCATTTTCGATGCTACTTATTTTATTCATATAAAAGAAAGGGGAGTTATGCATTTCTTTCAAATTCAGAAGGACAAATGATCTTTAATTTTTACTCGAACCCTAAACGCTAATTCTACATTTCAAATTTTCAATTGAATGAAAATTAGAAGGAATGAAAGGATGGTTCATACCTCCAAAATGAGTCCCGGACCAACGGTAGCAGAAGAGGTCCCTCTCTCAATTAGCTCGGGATGAACTGTGGCCCTCATGTACCGACTGAGGACCGCAAAGCTAGGAGTAACCCAGTCCAGGCGACCAAGGCCACTCAAGTCAGCAAGAAAGGGAATAAGCTTCGTTAATAGCCTCTCCCCTTTGTCTCCGAAGTAAATCGAAGACAAGAACCACCAGAGCCAAAGTCGGGCTCGCTGCTTAGTCTACACGGCGGAGGAGGCACCAAGCCGCCTCCCTCAGTCAACTGCACTCTAGCTAGAGTCTTACCGTCAAAGTAATCCTTGACGTAAGAACTCGAAACCAATATGGGTACCCTAGCCGTGACCCTAGACAGGTTACAACCAACCAACCTCCTAGCCTCAGCCGAGTAAACTCTCATGGCCGTCTCAGGACACACCATCGGCTCCTCTCCACAAGACAAGCCAGATATCATGCTAAAATCCTCCAAAGTGACCCCGTTCTCACCAAACGACATGTGAAAAGTCGAGGTCGTGTCCCAGAAATGGTCCAAGAAAGCTCGAATCAAGCACATGTTGGCCTGAATCTTCCTCCTCTTGATCTCGCACCAGCCTCTCACTAAGGCTCCAAAGGCTCCTCGTTCGATGATAGCATTCTCTTCCTCTGACAACTTCTCGAAGGCCTCCATCATAGTCGTGTACCCAGAGAACGACCTCGTGTTTCCAACTTCCTGCAAATTCAAGCACGAATTAGTTAATTCAAAGCAAATAAAAAAAAGAAAGAGAAAAAGGTAAGAAAAGAGGAAATGACTTCAAACTAAAAATGAAATATGAGTGCTTACCATACTCCTCGTCAGCGATACGACAAGTGGCTCTCCGCAGCCCAAATAAGATGCTGAGCATCCCATTTCTCAGCTTACTCAAGCGCCCGAGTGAGCTGATGACCTACTCTCCTCAAATTTGCCCTCTTGGGCACCTCCTCCTCCTCCTCACCTACATCCTTTAAGGCACCCATATGAACCACGAGGACCGTGGAAGGGTTAAAGTCCACATCCTTGAAGTCCCGTTCCGACGTCGAAGGCATATCCTCTGCAAAAGCAACATTTCAAGCTATTTTTAAGAACATTTCAAGCTAATTTGGCAAGTTTCCGGCCCCGATCAGGCCTATTTTCATCTCATTTCAAGCTCATTTGATAACGAGTCGATAAATATGTTCGAGTCACGTTCCTATGTGTCCAATCCGTGCCTAACATCGACAACAAGTCGAAAATTCGGCAGTATTTCGCTACTTAAGCCTACCCTCTGCATAAAGTGTCCCGTCAGAGCAATTACAAACTGAAATTCCGACATGATAGCAAGTTTACCCATAATCCAAGGATTCCAAAACATCAAGTTTCATCGATTTCTGACAAGTTTAATGTCATTTTCGAGCTCCCTAAGCGGTTTTAGTATGAGACCGTCTTATTTCGGTCCCATTTCGTCTATAGTTGATGAAAATTCAATATGAACATATGGTTATGCTCCTAACATGGTCAACTACACATTTTTAATGTCAATTTCATGATGCAAATTCGTTTGGGACAAAAGCCCCAAATTTTCAACATTTTTATGTGACAAAACCCTTATTTCAAGTTACAAATTCAATCAAAATAAATTACGAGATACATACCTGAATTAGTCATGATTTAGGATGATTTTGATGAAGGATTTTGAGTGTTTTGTGAAGACGAAAAATGTTTTTCAAATGAAACAGTGTATCGCGCCGAGTTACTGTTTTATCAGACTTGGAAGACCCGAAGAGAGCACTTGCTGCGCCCTTTCTTAAGGCCAGTTTCTGCTGCGCCTATTCCCCAGCATGTTTCACTGCAACGCTTGCTTTCAAACCGTTATGAGTTCGTTATAACTGGGCTCAGGCCCTACATTTACATAATTCGGGATATTTTCTCACACATTTCGAGAAATATTTTCTCTGGGTATTTTATACGGGTATATTATTTCGTCAGATTTATTTTTCTCCCAGCAGATCACATAGATTTTATTTCCCAGCGAGAGTACATCGCCGCCTATAGCGCATGTATATCTTTGCAAACCGAGTTCGCTTGAGACCAACGTAAGCTAATTCTCTCATTGGCAGTTTTTACCAACGTTGTGCTTCTTTATTTTCAGTAGTTTTTACCAACGTTCTGCTACCTTACTATTTTCCAGCAGTTTCTATCAATGTTCTACTACCCCTATATTTTATTAAGCAGTTTATACCAACATTCTGCTCCTTTATCTCCAGCAGTTTCTACTAACGTCCTGCTATCTTCATTTTTGTTCTCCACAAAGTTCCAGTTCACCTTTTAAGAGGTCTCAGGTATGATTTCTTATTATGGCTTGCGATCTTTCCCACGTAGTCTAATGGACTTTAAACGACCCTCCCTGAAAGTCGACAGACTTTAAAATGTTCCAGACGACAGGTCCATGGCTCAGACCCCTTAAGCCGCCTCGCGTCGCCATAGTCTTCAGGTTGTGACGTTCGATTGACCTGAGGGATATACTTTGACTTTTGCCTTGTCCAAGTCTCAATCAAAGTGGGGGCTCTCTAAATACCTCGTTTCTACACCTTCCGCCAAACACTTAGTGATGATTGGACCGCATGTTTTAATAAACGGAGCGATTTTATGTTGGAGTGAGTCTCCTCAACAATGGTGCGATCACGATGATGATTTAAATATCGT
>VHZZ01002052.1:7861-19252 GCA_009801015.1 Silene noctiflora
TCATCCCTTGCGTATTCTTATATCGAGTTTATGATAACGATATTTAAACCGTCATCGTGATCGCACTATTGTTGAGGACACTCACTCCAACAGCCAGTTGGCCGGCCGCCGATGACATGGCCGACACCGATCAACATAAGGCAAGGAAGGGAAATAAAGTTTGGGGGTGTGAGGGCCGGTTGGCCGAGGGAAGGGTTGCCGTCAGGGGAGTACATGGGCATGTTGTTGTTGTTGTTGGTTTTTTTATGAAGCATTGATGATGGACGATGGTGTTGGCGGCTATTGCAGTGGTCGTCGGCGGTAAGGGAGTGCTGGTAAGTGATGGCCGTCGATGATGGTGGAGCTGGTGGTCCATGGTGGTTGTAATGGTGGTTAGGAGTGGTGTAGAAGATGGGTTCAATAGAGGGTAGTTATTGTTGATGTCGACGGATGGAGAGGGAAGTGGGTGTCGTGGTGGCTGCTGGTGGTGGATGTGGTGGCGGCCGCTGAGTGGGTTATAGAGTGTGATGATGGTGGGACCCATGGTGGTCGATGGTGGCTAGAGGTGGAGTAGAAATTGCAGCAAAGACGGTCACAAAGGAACGATTTCAAGGCTTGTTCCATACTTAGTTTATTTTCCTCATTTTTCAAATTTGAATCCCGTCTCACAATATTGTCTAGTAATCCCGTCTCACGTAAACATAATATTAATAAAATAACAATAATACTAATTTCACATAAAAACCTGACTATTTATTAAATATGACAAATACGACTAATTATTATAAATTAGTTAATGAAATGAGCTTTTTATTAAATTAAGCACGTAAAATCGAGTCGGATTAAGGTATTAATGTGGGGTAAAATACTACTTATCAACATCCCCACACTTAAACCTTATTCGTCCTCGAGTAAGCTCGTTAATTAAACTAAGACCCCTTAATATAAAAGTATTATCTAAACTACTAATATCCGATGAAAGACAATTAACGGGCCTCCTCGGTCCCTTCAACTCACAACGAAACATAATGAGGTATGTGCTCCGTTGTAAGGCAAGTGGGGGCTTGCGGAAAATTGGATATATCCTAACATGAAGCACATAATAAGCAATAAGATGCATCAACAAAAGGAAATACCACTTTCCTTATCTAAGTGGCAGAGTCAACTAAGAGGGATCAAATACAAGAGCATATATTCCGTCACAAATACTAGTTCAAAAAACTACTAAGCATAAGAGGATGGACTCAAATCACCTCCAAATCATGTTAAACTAGACTACATTCGTCCTCAATTACTAAATGCTTTTGTCAAGAGTCGGGTCCTTATGGCGTTAGAAGACACTAGAGGATCGCGGAATTCCCTCTCTTGCCTAGACAAAAGGAAGGGTCGTCCCCTCTCTACCATGCAACAAAAGAAGATAGAACCATCAAAAGATAAAAGGGATTCAAAATGTATGAGTTTCACTCTTGTAGTTTGCTTTTGGGTTATTTTTCCCCCCAATTATTGTAGTATTTGACATTAAGAACATTTCTTGCCATTTTTCGATATTTGACATTTTAGTATTTGGCAAATTGGTCATTTGGCAAAGGAATATGGTGGTGACCAATAATATGCAAATCCTCACCGAAGTGACATCGAGAGCAACCCCATATGTAATAAGGGTACTCTAAAAGAGCGTAGAAGTCCCATTTGCAATCCTAAACCTAAGACAAGAATAAATCAACATCATTTGCAAACTTTTTGGCTTTCATTGGCATTTGAACTCAAGTGATGATTATATTTGTGCCCATTCCCTTTGGTTGACAAAATGATAATGATAGAAATGAAAGAACGGTTGCATGGTTTCAAAGGTCACCTTGGAATAAATGGTAGCCAAGGAATTATCACACCACAAAGTACTCTTGACTAGGTCTTTGTGCATGGGTCAAACGACACTAGTATGACACGATCTAAGGTGTTTCAAATTCATTCTAATACGCAAAGTTTGAAACCGACAAGAGTATTTGTAACGACCTAAAAGCTCTTGTCAAAGTTCCCAATTAGGCACATTTCGAAACATTTTACGTAATGTAACTATATGCCATGGATGCAAGCTATATATACATGTTATAATGCAAATGCAACTATCAAACTATATGCCAAGTAGACTAATGCAACTAATCCTAAGAACGAATCATCAACAACACGCAACTTCCAAAACGGTTCCCAAAGGGAAAACCCACATCACATATCCCGTCCTCCTCCATGTTAATATATACCAAATGAAAAGGAAGGATAAAAGGAGATAATTGGAAGAATTTTACCAAGCATCTTCTCCGATGCAATGCGTGTTGCCCATCAACCAAGTTAGTACAAAACAATATATATACAATGTAAACAAAGCATATTATTGGATTTTTCCAAATTTTTCAATTTTTAGTCATTTTTTTGAAATTTTTATCAAATTAATAAATATAAACAAAATATATATATACAAATATGCACAAACTGGATATTTCACTCCCCACACTTAAAATTTACATTGTCCTCAATGGAACAAAATGTAAGGAGGAAATGAGAAAAAGAAAGACGTATTTTTCTATTTTATGAATTTTTTTCGAAATTAAAGAACATATTTTTGGTGCTTTGAAATTTTTGAAATAAATAACATGTTTTTGTATTTTTAAATATGAGAATTTACTCCCCACACTTATTTACTTACATAATTTGCAATGGAAAGAAATGTGTGGAGGAATTTCGGAAATTGAGTACATATTTTTGAAATATTTCAATGTTTTTTTTGAATTTTTAAATAAGAAGATGTAATGCGTGAGCTAACTAAATGCTATATGAAATACGATGCAAGTAATTCTATATGAATACAATTAAGCTACTTATGCATGTAAACTAATCATATGTTACAACTACATGCTAATAATGCAAGACTAATGGCATGAATGCATAATTTGGGAGAGCTAATTCGAATTAACTCGTATTCCTATCATGTCACTAAATGCAAATGCAACGAAAATTCAAGTAAAGTAAAGGAAGGGTATGTACAATGTGGTGGTTCTTAAGGAACTCCACCAAAACCCTTCATCAAGGAGGCTTCATTCAACCGAGATTCCACAATTTATGGGCAAAGCCACCCATTGACTTCCCATTATCGACTAAGCTCACATCTTTGAGCTTCCTCCAATCATCGAGGGTTTGATCATTCTCCGCATCATGTTCAAATTCAACGGTGTAAAACATATCCTCCCATGTAGGAGGAGGATGATCAAACCCTAAACTCTTTGGGCACTCAACATCATAGGAGACGTCACTAGTCTCCTTGCCCATCACTTCATCTTCCTCCCCATCCATTTTAAACACAAACTTCTCAAAAATGGAAGGGAAGACATCACAATTATCCAATTTATAAGGGAGGGGGGAATCAACCGACTCACCCATACAAGCTGTATCAAGTAAAGGAGCATAATACTCCTCATCAACATACATGACTTCAAGTAAGGGAACATAAGAAATGAGGTCAAGGTTATTGGTAGGCATAGTGAACTCATCCCTACCGCAAAAAGGTGCCTCAAATTTCTCATAGGTAGGCTCATCAAGTAGATGTACCTCACAATTCCTCTCACCATCAAGGATCACACTCTCCTCCTCAACATACATGACCTCCAACAAAGGGTCAAGAGAGATGAGGTCAAAGGAGTAAATGGGTTTAAGGTATTCATCAATAACAAGAACGGGAGCATCAAACCTCTCAAAGATGGGCTCCTCAATCAAATCAACTTCAAAGTCCCACTCTTCCATTAAGGTTTCCTCAACGATGTCCACAATCACATTGCTCTCCTCAATTTCAAATTCCTCATCGTAGGGAAYATCAATAGTTGCATACTCATCCCAAGGAGTTTTCTCACCAACATCCTCAACACCCATAACAACATCGTTACCAACATTTTTCCTCTCTAACTCAAGAGTCACTCTTTCAATATACTTTTTTCACAACAACTCATGATCAACCTCAAATGATACACACTTTAATTCACTCAAATACAATTGCTTCACAACCTTTTTTCCAAGTAAGCAATTTGTCTCAATGAACCCATAATCATATTCAAACATCATAGCCTCCACCTTACACCCATTACTAAACAATTTGGAATTCACATGGTGTGGTGTAGGTTGGCATGAAGAGTGTGAAAGTTGTGTTGAAAAATGGTGAAGTGGTTCACAAGAAGGGTTAAAGACATGCAAATCATTAACGTCATTTACCATATAATCATCCATGGGGGTTTGGGGAAAAGAAAAGTGGCACAAATCAATGTTATCTCCAAAATTACCACATGGTTCACAATTAGATGAAAAGGCTTGCATATCACACACATTCATCGGGAGAAGAGAAAAATGATAAGAGTGAACATCATGCAAATCATTATTAACATCATTTATCACATTCATGTTCACAAGGGGTGAGTATCGATAAGAAGTACAAGCATTGGAGTCATATACGAAATCACCACAAGATTCATAAGATGATGTTAACTCATGCACAACATTCACATTCAAGGGAGGTGAAATTTGGCTTGGAAAAACGTTTTCATCATAGTGAGGTGAAGAGTAAGGTGGTGTACAAGAGTGATCAATGAAATGCAAGTTATCAACATAAATTATCAAACAATAATTCATTGGGGCTTGGGGATTATAAGAAGCATACAAGTCAAAATTATCTCGAAAACCACCATATGACAGATAATTTGATGAAGAAACATGCATATAATCCATTGGGTGAAAGGGAGTATGGTATGGTTGAACATTGTGCATATTATAATTATTATAGATCATATTCATAAACATAGGAGGTGGGCATGCATATAAAGAACAAGCACAAGAATCATGTCCCAAGTAACTACATGTATTACAAGAATATAAAAATGCATGCACATCATTCTCAATCGTGGAGGGAGGAATAACACAATTGTCTTGAACATTGTGAACATAAGAGGGAGAATCAAACTCAACTTGTGGTTCAATCAATTGTATCACTCTCCCAAATCCATAATTAGCATCGGTATTATCCACTTTCTCAAGCAAAGATCTTGCCTCATCATCATCCAAACTATCAAAGCCACCTCCGGCCGATGCATTTATCAATTCTTTAACGGATTGATGCAAATTGTTAAAGAAAGTTTGCGTGATTAGCTAAATTGGGATTCCATGATGAGGACAAGCTCTCAAAATTTCATTTAACCTTTCCCAAGCCTCACTCAAACTCTCAAACTCGCCTTAATGAAATGTAAAGATCTCATGTCTTAACTCGGCGGTTTTAGAAGATGGAAAATATTTGTTAAGAAAGGCTTGGACAAGGTCATGCCAAGTAGAAAAAGTGCTAGGAGGGTGAGAATATAACCATCTCTCGGCTCCATCCCCAAGGGTAAGAGGAAAGAGCATGAGGTTTACAACATGATTTGACACACCATTCTTTTTCACCAAAATGCATTTTCTTTTAAAACTCTCCAAATGGTCCAACACACTCTCATTTGGYAACCYATGAAACACATCTTTTTGAAAGATTTCAACCCAATCCGGATGTAAATCAAGCTCCACATCCTCCCTAATATCAATAGGAGAGGCAAACAAGTTCGGATCGGGTCTACTATGGTCACGTAAAGACATGAATGAAGACTTTATAGAATGTAAGACACTAAATGCAAGAGATTAACAACTAGAGCTAAAGATGCAAGTAAACAAGCAACATATTTTTTTCATTTTTAAAATATTCAATTTTTTTTTTCATTTTTTTTTTATGAAAAAGCAATAAAATAACTAATCCAAAAACTAAACTAAGACTTATATCTAACAAAGCACCATCCCCGGCAACGGCGCCATTTTGATGTAGAGATTTGTCGTCAACTCCCAATCAAAAATAAATTTGTAAAAACCCAATTTAAGTAGTATAAATCGGGGTCGAACCA
Source organism: Silene noctiflora (assembly GCA_009801015.1). Classification (NCBI taxonomy): domain Eukaryota; kingdom Viridiplantae; phylum Streptophyta; class Magnoliopsida; order Caryophyllales; family Caryophyllaceae; genus Silene; species Silene noctiflora. The sequence goes on from VHZZ01002052.1 coordinate 13,795, forward strand.
CAAGGATGGTGGGGTTAGATTTGCTATAAGTCTTTGCCTCGTTATAGTTAAGTCGGATGCAAAGCAAGTGAATGATTTACTATGCTAAAAAACTAGGCTAGATCATGAAGTAAACACATACACAAGCACTTTTAAACAAAGATTATAGAAGTTAGGGTTTCCAGGTTCGTCTAGGTAAGTAGAGGGAGATGCAAAGGTCTACTAGAAATGGGTTAAGGTTACGGTCAAGGTTTAGTCCTAATGTCTTAGGCCTACCTTAAGCTTACCATAATACTTTCGTATCATGTCAAACTCATCACACACATGTTATCAAACACCCTATTAATCGTCATGCAAAGAGATATTAAGCATAAGTCAAAGAAAGACATGCAAGTATGTAAAGAGTTGATTTTTAACCCATATTCAAATGTAAACAACTAATTATTGTCCCACATGTTAACCTAAACTACCCCCCTTTAACCCTAACCATACACTACTCAAACATAATTGCAACAAATGACATGCAAGATTGAGACTTTAACAAGAACAAAGCAAGAACAAACATAATGTAAAGACAAGCAATTAACTAGCAATGAATATGTAAGTAAATGAAATAACATGTAAGAGAAGAATTATACCCATAATAATTAAAGGAGGAAACTTGGATTGCATTAATAAGGATGAATGTCTTCTTTCTTCAAATTACAACCCAAAACAAAGTGTAAACTATTGAGAAATTAAATATTTTGCATAAACTAAGGATGAATTAAACTAATTAAACTACTAATTATTAACTAATTATCACTAATCATCCCCTAATTTCTCTAGACTTACCCTAGTGATAATAAACTAATTTAATGTAAAACTAGGTTCAAAACTTAACCAACAAAAACTCTCTCATGGTGAATCGAAGAAGGGTATATATATAGCGATATTTTGCGAGGCTTGTTGTCGCCAACCAGGTGGTCGGCCACCGCCTTGGCCACCGGCACCGAGCAGCTCGAATAAGTGAGAAGGGACTGGCTTAATGTGCGTGGGAGAAGGGTGGCCGGAGGCTGGTGTACCGACAGGAGGAACAAGGCTGCTGCATTCATGTGTTTTGAAGGAAGGAGGGGTCGGGTATCCGGTTGGCCGGCCGCCAGTGACATGGCCGGCACCGAGCAACATGAGGCAAGGAAAGAAAATGAAGGTTGGGGTGCGAGGGCCGGTTTGCCGGCGGAAGGACTGCCGGCAGGGGAGTACATAGGCATGTTGTTGTTGTTGGTTTGTTGATGAATCATTGATGATGGACGATGGTGTTAGCGACTATTGCGGTGGTTATCGGTGGTAGGGGAGTGCTGGTGAGTGATGGTCGTTGATGGTGGTGGAGCTGGTGGTCCAAGTTGGTTGTAATGGTGGTTAGGAATGGTGTAGAAGATGGGTTAAATAGAGGGTTGTTATTATTGATGGCGATGGATGAAGGGGGAAGTGGGTGTCGTGGTGGTTGTTGGTGGTGGACGTGGTGGCCGCCGCTGAGTGTGTTATGGAAAGTGATGATGGTGGGCCTCATGGTGGTCGGTGGTGGCTGTCCACGGTGGCTAGAGGTGGCATAGAAAGTGCAGCAAAGACGGTCACAAAGGAACGATTTCAAGGCTTGTTCCATACTTAGTTTATTTTCCTCATTTTACAAATTTGAATCCCGTCTTGTAATCCCATCTCACCTAAACATAATATTAATAAAATAGCAATAATACTAATTTCACATAAAAACCCGACTATTTATTAAATATGACTAGTACAACTAATTATTATAAATTAGTTAATGAAATGAGCTTTTTAATCAATTAACCAGGCAAAATCGACTCGGAATAAGGTATTAGGTAAAATACTACTTATCAGTGGGGCACTTCATTTTTGGAAGGTGGATGGATCTTCGCACATGAAACTGAAAGGTTCTATTACCTCATATTAGACACCTCTAATATCTTAATAAATCAGTTTGGTCATAAAACTAATAAGATCTTATGCATGCATAACAAAAATACAAAGTACGAAGAAAACGGATCCACTTACTATGTCTGTGCCGAATGGATATACTAATTTGGACACCTTCCAAGTTAGTCTTCTTAATAAAAACCCAGCACTCCAACAATACCCTTAGATATAATAATGGGATCTACTCCTCAAGGATTTGTACCAAGGTAGACACTCTCAACACATGTACTAATTTTGATACTAGAAATTAGTAAATGTCCCTTTAAAAAGACTAATACAAATATGTTACTACTATTAGTAATTTAATCTTGATTTTAGTATATTGATGATGTTTATGTTTTCTTTTCTCAAAACATCTTAAGAGAACAAGTAGTAAAAACAACTTTTTGAATGAATTAATAATAAGAATAAGAAAAAACAATTCTTATTTTAGGGTGGAGGGGAGAGGTGCCGGCTCCCTTGGGTAACCAAGGGCCAATGCATGCTCATGTATTCCCTCAATTAATATTCACAAGAAAATAGGTTAAGCATGCCTATTAGTAGCTTAATTAAGTTGTCTTAAACATTTAAGACAATTGTCCCCAATCCTTTAACAAAACCGGTTTGTATAGGTAAAATGGGATTCCATTTTAAGTTTTTGATTTTGTCAATTGTAACATATGATATGTGTGACATGTTACTAGACATTTGACTATGTAATGCATTTTTAACTTATTAAAAATCATTACAAAAATAAATCACATACAATTAATAATACACGCAATACAAGATTATATATATGTACCCAAAATGGACCATTAAATTATAATTCACAACACCTTGTAATTATAATACATTATTCATTCTAATCATAATTGTTTCACAAACAATAATAAAAACACATCATCAATTTTAAAGGATTAATTAACTTGTATCAATATACAATTAATTAATTGATTGATCAATTAAGAGTGCTACCCTATAGGTATGACCTTAAGGGATCAACTGATAACCACCGTCACACGACAGTAATGTCAAACTCTAGTCAGCCAACCATTACCGATTAATGTGGATCAGTTGACAATAAAAATTACTTTCCCTCATATATATATATTCTTATTATGAGATTTAAACATGTGATCGCATTATTGTTGAGGACATATACTCCAACAGAAACTTCCCGCCGAGGGACAACTACTGTAATACCTGTCCCATTAGGGGACCCGTTGACTGGCCATAAGTACCTTTGACCATGTTAAACTCGTTGTTATAGACGCAGGAACTCGACCTAGCGAGGGACACTCAGTTGAGTGTGGGGCACTCAATCAAGTATGTTGGTACTCGACTGAGTACGGGGGTGACAGCGTAATATAATGTTACGCAGAAGTCATAACCCGAAATCATTTCATTTCATTTTTTTTCGCAAAACCTAAAATAAGAACACTTCTCCCTTTACCTTCTTCTTCCCTATCTTGTTGAAGTCTCTACCTAGGAGACCACCATGGGAGTGAATGTGCGCATCGGTCCCGGCCTAGTTATCTCTTCGTCTGATAAGGTAAGTCATCGTCACCATCTGTAGGTTTTAGGTTAGGGTTATGGTTGTGTGTAATCTGGTCGAATCATCGGTGTAAGTGTTGATAGAGGTGTTCTGTGATCGTGTATGCGTTGATGATCGATGCTTATTGGATTGTTTTTCAGGTAGGGTTTCCCTACTCAGTATATCAGTATGATGTATGATGTGACGATCTTTGTTATTATTTTATGATTGAGATATGATGATGTTATTGTATTGGTATTGGTATTGGTATTGTGAGCCATTGCGAAAGATGGTCTCACCCCCATTGTTCGCCTCTTGTGTTTCTCGACGCAAGGGGGATGTGCACATTAATGGACTTGGGTTCGTTCGTTGTGATGAGCGGGGATTTTGATGGGAAGGCTGCGGTCCCCACTGGTGGTGTGGATTACCTGTTGTGATGGGTAATGTTCTAGCAGAGTTACACACTTTGGTATGTAGCCGGTTACTGGTTACTATGCAGTATGGAGATGATGGTCACAGTTATTATGGATGTTTATGCCTTGTGGTTATACTATATCATTATACAGTTGACTGAACCCGTGTATATTTTCAAAACTGTGATGATCCATTCGGGGATGGTGAGCAGAGTGGCTTGCAGTTTTAGTTGGATACATGGATGCCATGTTTCTTGGTGTATGCTGTGGCTTGGGAGGTCGTATGACGTAGTGACACCTGGAGCTGATAGTTGAGTCATCATGTGTATTTATCTTTTAGTATGTGTAGTCGAGTTGTTGTTTAGTTTTCGTTGTAATCTTATAATGTAATCTTTAAGTGTTCTTAAATGGTTGATTTGATATACTTTCTTCGGGAGACCGAGATGGTAGCACCCTTGGTTATTGGGGAAGGCCTAGTTAAGGCTCCTTGGTAAGTAGGGATGTTACAAAGTTGTATCAGAATGATGATTTTGGAACCTGTAACCAATTAACCTAATGAACATAGGGCGTCAATTAAAATGAACCTCGTGTATGTATGTTGGGAGCCACTCGTGTTTAATTTTGGGTGAGAAGGCGCCCTCATTCAAGAATCCCGGTCCCAATATGCTTATGCCAGTAACCTCGGGGTTGGATGTTGTGCTGAAACTGCTTGTGCGTTGCATGCTGAATGTGCTTTCATTGTATGCGGTTATGTGTAGCTAATATAAACGTAACATAGTATGTGGTATGAATGATGCGTGGTTACTTGGTAGATGAATGTGTACTGGTACCGATGTAATGTCGAGTATATGGTTGATGAACTGTTTTATTATTTGGGTATTTGGGCAGTGGATTATGCAGATGTTGTGTTAACTTTAGAGGTATGTGCAAGTCTTGAGTATAATGTTATGACGTGTAATCGTGTGCTTTTAGTCCGTAATTAAGATGAAGTATAAGGTAGTTAGAGTATGCATTATACCTATGGTGTTTAGCTTTTGTCAGTTTCGCGGGTAAGAACTAATTAGTGACGAGTTCCGAGACGCTATTTGGACTCCGAACAACGTTTTGTATTGCAGCAACGGTGATATCGACAATGTAAAATGTTTTATTTGACTTTTTGGGAAACTCGGCAGAGTAGAAGGGCGTACTCGACCGAGTCATGCCTACTCGACCAAGTTCATAAAAAGCATAATGGTGTGAAGACTTAGTCGTCACGCCCTACCAAACAATATTTATACTCTAAATAACTAGCAAGTAGCAAGCAGAGGTCGAACCCAAAGGATGGTTTGTCAAATTACGATTAAATGCAAGCTAGTCGTGTCTTAGTGTCGGAATTTTGAGTTGAGTTGGAAACTATACTACTATAACAATAATGTAAAGAAATGGAATAATGATAAGTCCATTTTATATATGATTTTACCCCCTTTATTATCTCGGATTTACATGATATTTGCACTAATTCTAGTGTTTATTTGAGCTAATCTCGTGTTCTAGTTGTTTTGCTCGTACTTAACGTGTTTTGTAGGAAATGTAGCTT
>VHZZ01002053.1:83358-96687 GCA_009801015.1 Silene noctiflora
GTTGACCAAATAAATGAATTATCCCTTACGTATTCTTTTATGAGATTTAAATATGTGATCGCAATATTGTCGAGGACACATACTCCAACAGGTTACTGGTCACTATGGAGTTTGGAGGTATTGGAGATGGTTACAGTGGATGTTCATGTTTATGGTTTGCTATTTCATATTATTGTATAGTTGACTGACCCTGTTTCTGTTTTCAAAACTGTGGTGATCCATTCGGGGATGGTGAGCAGTTGGCTTAGCAGGTGATGATGGTTATCTTTGTTGAAGGTGCTGCGGGAATTGGTATGGCAGAGTCATCACCAGTACTTAGTAGTCTAGCTTCCGCATATTTTATTTTATCGTGTTATCACAGCTTGGGATTTGGTTTTGTATTGGTACTTTTTGGAGACTTGTAATCAGTTTATAAAAGCTAACCTTTAAATTATGTTTCATTTTGGTTTTTGTGATGTACACTACCTCGGGTAACCGAGATGGTAGCACCCCCATATCTTGAGGTAGTCCTACATAAGGTGCCTTGGGGTATGGGGGTGTGACAAAGTGGTATCAGAGCGACGATTTTGGAACCTAAACCCAATGAATCAATGAACTTAGGGTGTCTAAATAAAATGAACCCGAGTAGAAGCTATTTAGTGCTCCCGCAAAGGCTTGGGAGACGTCCTAAAGCCGCATTTTACCTTTACAACTTTGAACCAGTCACTATGGGGTGTCAAGGGTCGTTGTATGCTTATGTGTTACATATGTATGTTGAATTTTGTATGTATGAGTTGCATGGAAGATGTGTGCAGTATGTGGATATGAGTTGATGGTTGCATATGTTGAATGAAGTATTTTTTTATGGAATTAGTAACATTTGTAGAGCTGTATGGGTGATTTATGTTTTTTTATAAGCAAGAGGGTAGTTCGGAAATGGCATGACTCGACCGAGTGAGAGTAACTCAACCAAGTACGGGGTACTCGACCGAGCCCTTGGCACTCGACCGAGTGGGTAAATTGAGTTTTTGAGACAGAAGTGTTGTAACTTTTTGACTCGACCAAGTGTGCGAGGCACTCGATCGGGTGTGTGGTACTCGACCGAGTACGTTACGTACTCGACCGAGTGCGTTTCTGGTATTTTCTAGTCCGGTTCTGGAACAGTTGAACTCGACTGAGTACATATGTGACTCGACCGAGCTGAGTGTACTCGATCGAGTGTCTTTGGCACTCGATCAAGTGTCCTTTTAAGGTGGATATATGTTTGTTTTGAGTCGTAGGCTATGTGCTTACGTTTTTTTTGGGTCTTAAAGCATTCTTTTACATATGTGTTGGTCCTGATGCGTAAGTTACCGGATCCTAGGGCGTGAAGAATACCACCTTATGACGGGTATGAGTTTGTTGGGAGGACATGTGACTATATGTGGTAGTGATGTATAGTGAAAACAAAAGGGAAAAAAAAGAAGTGTAGTCAATGAGTTTATTGGGGCAAGGAGTACAATTTGTGAGATATGGTGAGTGATATAGTTGTGGGCTCGAGTAGTGTAATGATGGGCGTATATGATCGAGTGGTGATGTGAGTGGTAATGTAAGTCCGATGAATGCGAAGTTGAAAAAGTTAGTAATGAGGGAGGTGAATTGTGGTAATATAGGATGTGAGGATTTATGGAGGGAGATGGTTATGACTATGTTGGTTGAGGATATATTTAAGGGAATGTCGTGATAGAAAAATGGGGGAAAAGGGTGTTTAATGAGTTTAGACCGATGGATGTCGCGATGTGGATTTGTATCTAGAGGTTGTGTTTGGGAATTTGGATTATTAAGAGGTGAGCCTACTGTATGGGATGAATTATGGTTTCTGTAGATATTAAGGAAAGGTGTAGTTGATTAAAGAGTAATCCTTGAAGGTGAGGACTTATTGGTGGTGAGTATGATTTAGTAGCATGTGGAGAAAGATTATTGATAAGAAAGAATGGAAAGTTACCGACACGAATTAATAGAATTCTAGTTTTGGAGCCATGAAGAGGTAACCGGAATACTAAAGAGCTGGGTAATAGGAGTAATGAGTTGAGTGGATTATGGGTTTTGTCAAGTGCGATGGGATAAGAAGGATGGTAGTGAGTCGAGTGTAGGTTCATAAAAGTTATGGGATATAAAAGTAAGGAATCATGGAGATGTATGGTACTGTCACGAGTGGGTGAGTTAAGGGTTATAGAGGAGTTCAGGACAACATGTCAGTAATGAGTTTTGAGGAATTAAGGGAGTAAGGAGTTGGTAGAGTATTTGCATGAGACTTTGGTGGTGGTAAGTTAAAGGGAGTAGGAGGATCGCAGACATGATTAGTATGAATATTAGGGTAATATAGTTGATACGATTAATGGAGTTTGCTATAGGAAATTGGTATTCATGGTTGCAAGGGAGCATAAGGTGTTGAGATAAAGAGCGTAGGTCGAAAGTTGAGTTTTGGTTATACGGTCACGTTGGTCAGGTGGTGGAAATTATGCGTATTGGAAAAGGGTGTTATGAAGAGTATGTGAGTTTAACCTCGGGTGGGAGATATCCATTATCAAGTGGTAACTTACGTAATCAGGATTGGGCTGATTAGATTTGATTAAGGGTCTATGATATGTGAAAGTGATTGTGAGGTTTTGACCTCATGAGTAGTAGTATGATATGACATTCATAAAACCCTTATCCTGTTATTCCGTGTAATATGTTGTGTATCGTGGTCCCATAGGACGATGTTCAGAAAGGTTAATGTGTGGTTGGATGTCCTGAGGTGATCTTTGTGTCGAGATGTTGTTTATTGGTAATGTGGTTATTTTGTTCTGGGTTGCGATCCGGGCACGGTACTTGTGAGGCAAACTTTTGAAAGAATTTGTCAGTCTAGTATGAGCATATCGATTGTTGTCTTGTTTAGTGATGTTTCCGGTGTTTTCGGTTTGTGGGCGAGAGTAGATTATAATATGGAAGAAGTTGCACATGTGGTCGTCGTTGTCATAGTTACAGTGATATCTTGTTGGTAAAACATAGTCGTGAGAGGTGGTTGGAAAACCTTCGATCTTATGCTAGATGAGACTTTTGTTGACATAGTTGTGGCAAGTAATTGGTGGATCATGTGTGTACTGAGCTGAAAGATACGGGTGGTTCATAATCTTTGTCGGGGAAGTAAGTATGGAGAGCTCAGAGTTAGTGTCATGTTAAGCTATGGAAGAGTTGGACGACAGTAAAAAGGGGAGATTTGAGATCTAGTGTGCATGTCGCAATTTTGGATCGTGAGTTATGATTGTGGGGATAGGTGCGTGTATAGAGAAGAATGTGGTTTTGCGGTAATGTTGAAGAGTTGAAGTAGTGGTTATGTTGAGGATTTTGTGGTAAAGGTTAGCTGGTGTGCATAATGTTTACGAGTATGAGAGTTGTTAGAGAGAGAACCTTGGACATGGGAATGGTTGTGAGTGTTGAGGTTATATTCAGTGATCGGTGACATGTGATGGTGATAATGGGAAGAAATAGCTAAGGGTATAGTAGTGGTTGGGTTACTAGGACATAAAATTTATCTTAAGAGGAGTAGGATGCGGCATAGAGAGCTTAATGGTTTTGCACGTTGCAGTATATTTGGAAGTTTTGAGTTTTGGGAGTAGAACAACGTATGGACTTGTTGTTGATATTATTAAAGATAAAGGTGGTGTTTTTAGTAGTATGTATATGTATGATTATGGAGTAAGGTTGTAGGTGAGTATGGGCGAGATATTGTTGACGGTTTGGGTGGTGACGTTTATGGGTGTGAATAAACTTTGAGGACGAAGTTGATTTTAAGGGTGGTAAAATGTGACATTTCATTTCATGTTGGTAGACGTTCTCGCTTGAGGTATTGTCAGGGTGGAATTAGATAAGGTGATTCTATGGTTGATGTTATGTTGTGAGTTGTATTGCTGAGGTAGGCTTGGTTAGGTGAGTTACTGTCGAGGATGGAAGGTGAGAGTTGAGTGGTGTTGGATAGTAGGGTGGTAGGTGTGCATGTTATGCAGGTATGGGTTTGAACATCGGGGACGAAGTTCGTTTTTAAGGAGGGAAGACTGTAATACATCAGATTTGTGACCTTAGGCTACTCAGCCGAGTGGGGCTACTCGACCGAGTAGCCATTTTGGGTGGTATGTCAGTGTTCTGATTTTTGAGGACTCGGTCGAGTGAGGCGTACTCGATCGAGTGTCCTGCACTCTGTCGAGTGTGTCTTCCTCGATCGAGTGTCCCGTACTCAACCGAGTGTCTGGTTCGTTACGTGTTTTTACGCGGTTTGATATAAATAAAAGTTATTTGTCTTTTCATTTTAAAACATTCTCAAATCACCTTTTTACACACAAAGCAACGTAGAACTGCTCACTTGTTCTTTCTATCAATCCAAATGCGTTAATTCATCTTTTGTTGGGGATTTTCACACCTTTGCCTTTGTAATCAATTGGATAAGTCTTTGATCTAGTCTTTTATGGTTTATGGCACGATAGCGAAACCTTAATTGGAGTATTTGGGGTTTTGGGATTAGATTGCCTTATTCGTTGTTTTAATTCATTAATTATGTTATAGGAGGAGACTTCGTAGAACAAGCTTTCTGATTTCCTTGTTGTGACTGTTGAAATTGCTTATCAGGTAGAGTTTCTCTACTCAGTTGGCTGTAGAATGATATATGTAGCTATGTGACGATCTTTGTTACTGTTTATGATATGTTCATGATATGATTGCTATATGGATGTTATTGTTGGAGTTTGAAGATGGTATTGTGAGCCATTGCGAGAGATGGTCTTACCCCCATTGTTCGCCTCTTGTGTTTCTCGACGCAAGGGGGATGTGCACATTAATGGACTTGGGTTCGCTCATGCATGAACGGGGATTTTGGTGGTAAGGCTGCGGTCCCCACTGGCGGCGTGGATTACCTATTGCGATGGGTAATCTGGCAGGGCTACACACCTTGGTGTGTAGTCGGTTATTGGTCACTATGGAGTTTGGAAGTATTGGAGATGGCTACAGTGGATGTTCATGTTTATGTTTTGCTATTTCATATTATTGTATAGTTGACTGACCCTGTTTCTGTTTTCAATACTGTGGTGATCCATTCGGGGATGGTGAGCARTTGGYTTAGCAGGTGATGATGRTTATMWTTGTTGADGKTGCTGCGGGAATTGGCAGGGCAGAGTCATCACCAGTACTTAGTAGTCTAGCTTGCACATATTTTGTTTTATCGTGTTATCACAGTTTGAGATTTGGTTTTGTATTGGTACTTTTTGGAGACTTGTAATCAGTTTATTAAAGTTAACCTTTAAATTATGTTTCATTATGGTTTCTGTGATGTACACTACCTCGAGTAACCGAGATGGTAGTACCTCCATATCTTGAGGTAGTCCTTGCTAAGGTGACTTGGGGTATGGGGGTGTTACACTTAGGTAATTAAAGGGGATGAATTTGGGTTGTTAACACTTTGATTTGGGTGATTAAATCGTCTTTACTCTCATGCATATGAAGTGTTTGTTGATTTGTGTAAATGAAAGTTTGAACTTTTCCTTGACATGTTTTGGCTATCTTGATGCGTATGCTATTGGATGGTCTTTATGCCATGATAGTAACTAATTTACCTTGACTAAGTGATAACTTGTATGTTGATAAACTTAAGGTGTCTAAGAAGTTAGGCTTTCGTCCTTGACCATTATCGTTACCCATATTTTGTTAAGCCTTGTTTCCTCCTCTATTTACCCAAGGGAACACAAAGACCCTAGCTTTCCCTTCATTTATTAGAAACAACTTCATTTAGTTTAATTTTATATCTTGTTTGCATCTTTGTTTACTCTTAATTAAACTTCTATCACTTGTTAGACTAAATTGAGACTTGAACGAGCTAAGTACTAATCACCGCCATCTTCGTGATCGACACCCGACTAAATACTACTTTTTAATTGGGTTTTATAAATTATTTTTGATTCGGAAATGACGGCAAAACCCGACATCAAAAGGCTAATATCAATCTTCCACAAGATGAGGGTGAATTGTTTTGCAATTACTTTGATAGACTTGAGCAATATGTATTGCAATGCAATTATTTCTATGAATCGTGGGAGCTTGTCCATATGGTTTATTATGGTTTGAATTAGGAGTATGTATCTCTGATGTGGCCCAAAATAGCGCATTCCTTACCCCATTTCGAACCCCATTTTGCATGCTTTTATGGACTTTCATAGTCAATTTCCTAGTCAAATTGCTTCCTATTTAATCTTGATGTTTTGTAGGAAGGAAGCTAGTAATGGCGTTTTTCCCGTCTCTTATAAGCTCTTTGACGACTTTAGAGGATGAAGCATGACGGGGGGACGAGAACGGAGACCCGACTATGATAGGCATATGGTGTGGAAGATAGTAGGGGAAGTATTGAAGAGTATTGAAGCATTGAAGACCAAAAGAAGAAAGTTTAGCCCTCATCTCGCCCGAGATGAGGCTATCTCGCTCGAGATAGGCAACTATCTGCAGCATCTTGCCCGAGACCTGTTCATCTCGCCCGAGATGAGCAGCAGAAGTCGCCAAAACTACTTCAACTCGCGCGGTTTGCTCTAGCCCGTGGAAGGCTTTAATCTACTCAACATTACTACAACTAATCCTCATTTTACCCTTCCTAAACCTAATCTTGTACTTACTATATAAGCCTCAATTGTAATAATTTGGGATTAAGTCCCTTTAGAGAGGATTAGCCTCCTAAGTTTAGGTCAAGCCATTAGATTAGATTAGATTACATTTTAATCTTTCCTCAAACTACTCCAATCTTTCAATAATTAATCTTTCAATATTGTTCTTGCAATTTATTCAATTGTTTACATTTGGAATCCTTGGGTTTTGGATTGAGGAATTGACAACTTCCCACCATTAATCAAAGCTTTCCTCTATTGTTCTTCCATTCATTTGTTCATCTTACGTTGGTATAATTCTTTTACTCTTTGCTTAATCATTTACTTACTTCCTTTGTTATTTTACTTCATTATCATAATGTTAATGCTTGCTAAGATGATTGACACCCTCTACCATAATGATGTGTGAGTAGTCTTTTAACTAGGGTTAGTGGGCGATTAGGGGAGTAACCATGGGTTTAGATCTTGTTTATTGAGTTCATATGAATGATTTGTATGTTGTGTTTTCACTTATGCACATGTTATGTTTGATGAAATTCTTGATTGACAACCTAGCATGATTCTCTATCTTTTTAACAATACTTGTAAGATATAAACTAACTCGAGTGTTGTTAGACCATACATATTATTGAATAGAGAGGACAAAGTCGTTCTAGGTGTTGTAAAGCTTCAAGCTCAGCTCCGGGACCTAACCTCTCTAGGGATTGTAAGACATAAATCAACTCAATCCCGACACAACTACAATCATTTACCGGATTCATTAGTTGACCATAACATGTTTCACCTATGAACCCATGACACCCTAGTGATTGTTTATTTCATTTGTTCACATCTCTATTTACTCTTATTGCTTGTGTTTACCTTTCTCTTTATTTACTTGCTTTTAATAGTTTACACTTTAACCCAATCCTAATCGTGACAACCTTAGCACAACTAGACTTAGATTGACCAATTTAGATACCTCCGTCCTTTGGGTTCGACCTCTACTTGCTACTTGCTAGTTTGTTTGAGTATAAATGTGTTTGATAGCCATGACGACAAAGCCTATCAAAATGGCGCCGTTGCCGGGGACGGTGTTGAGTGTTTAGATTATTCTTTTGTCTATTTTCTAGTTGTGCTTAAACTTAGGGAACCTGGTTCCTTAAGGTGGTTTTAGTTGTTTTATTGTTGTTTCATAATGCCTACTTTTGTCGACCATAATATGCCCGACCCCGACTTGTTTGGCTCTCCCATTATCTTTGGTATTGTGAAATCCTCTAGCTTCCACATTGAACCGTGATTTATTGATTTAGTGGAGAGAAATGCATTTCATGGGTATAAAAGTGAGGATGTGTTTGACCGTCTTCAAAGTTTTGTGGATTTGTGTTGTGTATTGAGAAATGATGAAGTACCCATTGACACTATAAAACTCGTGCTATTTCCTTTCTTTGTTAAAGGCAAAGCTAAAAAATGGTTGAAATCACACCCTTCTAATATTTTAATCACTTGGAAAGATCTTAGTCTAACATTTTTAAAAAAGCTTCTCCCTCCTTCTATGACCGCCAAGTTTAGAAATGAGATTCTTACATTTAAACAAAGTGAATTTGAGAACTTGAGTGAGTCTTGGGGAAGACTTAAGGGCTTATTGAGATCTTGTCCTCATCATGGGATATCGCTTTGGTTAACCACTCTTACTTTCTTTGAAAACACGCTTCCACACTATAGAGATATGATAATTTGTGCTTCTAATGGAAGGTTTTATGATTTGGAAGTTGAAGAGGGTTATGAATTAATCGAAAGGATGGCTAGTGATTTTTCTCATTCTCTTGATAATATCCATGATTCTCATGCTAGCTATGTACTCCCTTCTCCCATAGATGTAAATTCTTTGCATGATTTAACGTTGTCCGATGAATCTTGTGGTGATGACTCTAATTCTTGCCTTTATTATGCTTCCCCACCCCTTGTGAGTTTAAATGTCATGGATGATGTTAATAAAGATGTTGTTGTGCATGACGAAGAGAAGGAGGCATATGCCGACAATGACTACTAGATGTGTGGCAAGTTCATGTGGCCTCCTACTTAGGTGCTTGCATGTACACTCTTGTTTTGGCATTACATTTGCCTTTTTATAGGTCATGCCCAATATTTTGACCATCTCTTGCATGCTTTAAGTGCCATTGATATGGCCTTATGAAATTGTTAATCAAAATTTTCGGTTTGGTGGAGTTCCCCAATAACCGTCAACATGTTTATATGTATATATGTATTTTTGAATGCATTTGTTATTTAATTCTTGCATGAGATATGAGATATGAGAGGGATCATACATGTTTATTGAGCATTTTGAAGGAGAAAGATGAAAATGAGAAGATAGGAAACGTAAAGAAATGAAGAAAATGAAGGATTTTGGCTTGTGCGTATTTTACTTATCATATTGGAAGAGTTCGGGCCAAAATTTATGCAAATCGCCCGAACCAAGTTGAGCCCCCACGAGTTGGAGGCTAAGAAATGAAGAAAAATGATTATGGCCAAAGACTCGGCCAAGACATGAAGGACTCATGCGAGTTTGGCCACAACTCATGCGAGTTAGCCTAGTTTGACACCATTTGGAGGTGACTTGTTTGTATCCTCTTGGACTTAGTAACTTAGAGAACTAGTATCTTTGATAGAGTATGTACCCTTATATTGCTTCCTATTTAGATGATTTCCGCCACTTAGATGAGGAAAGTGGTTACTCTTTTGTAGATGCATCCTTTGCTTTAATTTTGTACTTCATGTAGGATGCATCGCCATTTTGGCAAGCCCCACCTTGCCTTGCAAGAATGGATTCTACCTTATGGATGTCTTGTTGTGAGTTGAAGGGGCAGAGCAAGACCCGCTAATTTTCTCGTATCGGATATGTTATTAGATTAGTTTAAATAAAGGTCTTAGTCTTAGTCACCTTTTTGCTCGGTACGAGCAAAGGTCCGGTTTGGGGATATTTGATGTGGCCCAAAATAGCGCATTTCTTACCCCATTTCGAACCCCATTTTGCACGCTTTTATGGACTTTCATAGTCAATTTCCTAGTCAAATTGCTTCCTATGTTAATCTTAATGTTTTGTAGGAAAGAATCTAGTAATGGCGTTTTTACCGTTTCTTATAAGCTCTTTTACGACTTTAGAGGATGAAGCATGATGGGGGACGAGAACGGAGACCCGGGGATGATAGGAATATGGTGTGGAAGATAGTAGGGGAAGTATTGAAGAGTATTGAAGCATTGAAGACCAAAAGAAGAAAGTTCAGCCCTCATCTCGCCCGAGATGAGGCTATCTCGCTCGAGATAGACAACTATCTGCAACATCTCGCCCAAGATGAGTAGCAGAAGTCGCCAAAACTGCTTCAACTCGAGCGGTTTGCTCTAGCTCGTGGAAGGCTTTAATCTACTAGACATTACTACAACTAATCCCCCACTTTACCCTTCCTAAACCTAATATTATACTTACTATATAAGCCTCAATCGTAATAATTTGGGATTAAGTCCCTTAGAGAGGATTAACCTCCTTAGTTTAGGTCAATCTATTAGATTATATTAGATTACACTTTAACCTTTCCTCAAACTACTCCAATATTTCAATAATTAATCTTTCAATATTTTTCTTGCAATTTATTCAATTGTTTATATTTGGAATCCTTGGATTTTAGATTGAGGAATTGACAACTTCTCACCATTAATCAAAGATTTCCTCTATTGTTCTTTCATTCATTTGTCCATCTTAAGTTGGTATAATTCTTTTACTCTTTGCTTAATCATTTACTTACTTCCTTTGTTATTTTCTTCATTATTATCATATTTATGCTTGCTAAGATGATTGACACCCTCTTTGGCATGTTTACCATAATGATGTGTGAGTAGTCCTTTAACTAGGATTAGTGGGGGATTAGGGGAGTAACCATGGGTTTAGATCTTGTTTATTGAGTTCATATGAATGATTTGTATGTTGTGTTTTCACTTATGCATATGTTATGTTTGATGAAATGCTTGATTGACAACCTAGCATAATTCTCTATCTCTGTAACAGTACTTGTAGGATATAAACCAACTTGAGTGTTGTTAGACCATACATATTGTCGAATAGGGAGGACCACGTCATTGTAGGTGTTGTAAAGCTTTAAGCTCGGTCCTGGGACCTAACCTTCTCTAGGGATTGTAAGACATAAATCAACTCAATCCTGACACAACTACAATCATTTACCGGATTCATTACTTGACCATACCACGTTTCCCCTATGAACCCATGACACCCTAGTGCTTGTTTATTTCATTTGTTCACATCTCTATTTACTCTTATTGCTTGTGTTTACCTTTCTTGTTATTTACTTGCTTTCACTAGTTTACACTTTAACCCAATCCTAATCATGACACCCTTAGCACACCTAGACTTAGATTGACCAATTTAGATACCCGCGTTCTTTGGGTTCGACCTCTACTTGCTACTTGCTATTTTGTTTGAATATAAATGTGTTTGATAGCCTTGATGACAAAGCCTATCAATCTCGTGTGCTTAGCTTGAGTAATAGAAGGTTCTTTGAATGGAATTATGAGGAGAAATGGGAGCTCTTCCACTACTTAGCCAATGTTACTAGGAAGCGGGAGTTGCGAAACTCTTGTCAAACCCAATACCAACAAAGTGAGACAATTCCCACCCATGATGCACCTTCAATGAGCACCCAAGTTATGTTTCAAGCTTTGCTAATGTCTCAAAATGATACAAGATTTAAGGAGGGAAAGAGAGAATGATTGTGAGGTTGAAGACCTCCTCCCCAAATTCATGGTGAGCCATTTTACAAGTATTTAAATAGATTGAAAGAGTTTAATTCTCAACGTGAATACTTTATGACATTGAAAAGCTTTTCCATGTGGTACATAATGGGATGAATGAGGTTACTTTGATTCTTATCGATCGATTGACTAATGAAGAAATTCTCAATATCTCTAGCTATGAAGAGAGGTGGAAATTTTTCAATATATTGGCTCTTGCAAGTAAACAATTTGAGTTGATAAATTCACCCCCTAGTGTACCGTGTGAGGCTATTCCTAGCGAGGAGCCTCATATTGAGGATGACCGGTTCCCCGAGGGTGAGATTTAAAGTTGTGACTTGACCACTTCACTTCCCTTACAACCCACTTGTGTGCCTAGTGACCCTACTTATGATTGTTCCACGAGTAACAATCATGAGAGTGAGGACAACTCCTCGATCCTTAATGGCCTTGGTGAGGAGTTGTGGTTTGAGGAGTCATTGGATCAAATTGTTGAAAAAGATGAATATGAGGGAATTAAAGTCGAGGAAGAGGTTGTTTGCACCTTTGACAACTCTTGTATTGATGATTTAATTATTTGATGAGGAAGATGATATGTGTGACTTGAAACCTTCTTTGGCCTTGCCATTCATTGAGATCCCTATTCACATTCCTTGTATCGAAGTTGACGCCTCACACCTTGGAAACAACTCTTTGGTTTATAGTAACTCTTGCCCGGAATTGACCTTTAAAGAATCAAGGATTGAGATTTTGAGAAGAATGACCAAGGAGCAATGATTTTTGAGGTGGTTGGGATAGAAAAAGAGAAGGTAGAGGCTCTTGAAGACGTGATTTGTGAACCTTCAAAGCCTATGAAACTTGTAAGCGTGGAGGTAAAGGAAGATGCTAAAGAAGAAATGGAAAATACGTTTGTAGAGGTGTACCCCCGTAAGGAGAAATATCCTCAAATTTACTTTGAAAAACAATTCATTCTAGTCCCCAAAGAAGCTCATGACTCCCATCATTCTTACTTGGTTTTCACCAAGTTCATCCCATCATTCAAAGAGCCTTATCGTGACAAGAAATCGTTCCTTGGGCATGAAAAGTTGAAATATGTGTCTTATGCACACTCGGTCCTTGCTCATGCTTGTTATGTGGATGATCAATGCTATTGTCACGCCTCTTGTCTATGGGGTAATGCATTTGATAAGTTGCTAAGGGCATTGAGTTCGTTCGCTCTTGACTCTTGAAAAGAAGAAGTTATTAAAAGGAGTCGAGTAAACATCATAAACCAAAATCTCTTTATGGGAGGCAGACCGTACTCCTTTCATATTCATTTCTTATGCATTTATAGTACTCTCCTCTACATTGAGGACAATGTGGAATCTAAGTGTGGGCGAGGAGATTGGATGTAACATATGTAAGTTTTATTTCATGTTTAGTTGCATTATTTTGGGAAGAAAAAAATCTCGGCTAGGTGAAAACCCACAAGGGTGGGCGCCTAGGAAAAATTGGGCACAATTGAGAGGTGAGAAGAAGCTAAGGTGAAAACCCGAAAGGGCGCCTTAGGCAAAATGAGGCATTTTCGAAAAAGAAAAATAGAAAAAGAAAAAAATGAGAAAAAGAAAATGTTACACCCTCATACACCAAGGTGTCTTACCAAGACCACCTTAGCATGTAGAGATGCTACCATCTCAGTTGCCCGAGGTATAGTAGATCAAAAGAAACCATTAAGAAACAACATTTAAAGGTTAAAGTTAAAGTGATACATATCCAATGTAACACCCGTAATTTACCGATTTCATATTTTAAACTATTTTGGATAATTAGTTAGGCTAGTCATGATTTTAAAGCTTATTTTTAATAAAAATATATTTTTGTGTATAAAATATATAAATATAATATTACATCCCGTCTCGAGTGTATAGTA
>VHZZ01002055.1:40925-53461 GCA_009801015.1 Silene noctiflora
GAGATATTCTCGAACTCCGTCACACGTAGGTCATCCACCAAAGCTTGTCTTCTCTTAATCGCCCTCTTAACAGTATCAACGGCAGCGTTCTCCATTTTCACATTGACAAAGACAATGATTAATTAAAGTACTTTTTAAACAAGTGAAAATAATTAACAATAAATAAAATAAAGGATAAAAGATTAAAAATTAAAATAATGAACTAGAAAAAAAGTTGTGAGATTATTAAGTCATACTTGAATAAAACGGATGCTAAAAAAGAGATGAAGGTATTGTAGAGAGAAGTTAGAGAGAGAGACTGAATCTGTTTTTTGTACATCTTATTAACAATGAAAAACGCTTATAAAGGTAGATAACATTGGTGATCCTTTCATTTTTTTTTTGTGATTGGTCAGTTATAGGATGAATGACCAAGATTTTATTTTGTTTATTATCTAATAATTTATTTACAAATGAATGGCCACGATTCACTTTTTATTTTATGTTGTTGTTGCCCTAATTTAGAGTTTCTTGCCAAATGCAAAATTTCCTATTTGCGATCCGTTCTTTCGTTCATATGATCTGTCGAACCTAGTTGATCAACTAGGTTCGATCATATACGTTACGATCATATATAAAACCCTTAAAGATCGTTCGGTGATATCGTCTGTCGAACCTAGTTGATAAAGTAGGTTCGATCAACTAGGTTCGATCATATATGTTACTATCATATACAAAACCCTTAAAGATCGTTCGTTCATATAATCATATACAAAACCCTTAAAGACCGTTCGTTCATATGATCTAACGAACCTAGTTGATCAACTAGGTTCGATCATATACGTTACGATCATATACAAAACCCTTAAAGACCGTTCGGTGAACGAAATACATTTTACCTTAAGTATTATGTCTAAAACCCGTGAAGGACCGTTCGTTGATATAATCCGTCGAACCTAGTTATAATTACATCTTCGGTCATGGTAACCTAGAAACCCTAAACCCTAAATAACCCTAAACTTTCAACCCCAAACCCTAAACCCCAAATTAAACATATAAAAACCTAAACCCCTAAAACTTAAATATTTTCACTTGTATAACAAAATATTTTAATTATCTTGTAATATTTATTTCTTAACCTTTATATCCACTTACCTAGTTTTTTTTGTTTTTTTTTTTTTCATCGACAATCATAATCCAATTTACCTTTATATCCATTTACTTTTACTAGTTTTTTTTATTAATATTACTTTTTAAAAAATAACAAGGTCGATTTGTTTTTTATATCCATTTTATACAATTTACCTTTATCGAATATAATTACATAGGGAAGCCAAACATTCATAATTCAATTTTATGGAGAATGCTAAGAGTTACTCTTTTTTTCCCTTTCCATTTTATTGACCAACATTTAAATTTATATATGATTTTTTATATTAACTTAACAAAATTTGAACTTATATGACAAAAAATATATATTCTTTGAATTTCAGTTTTAAAAAGGTGTAAAAAAATATATGTCATTTTTCATTATTAATAATTTTCAAAATGTCATTAGCTTTATCAAATATTGTCAATAATATTAATGTGCATGGGGAAGTCAAACATTTATAATTCAATTTTATGGAGAATGGTAAGAGTTTTTGTTCTTCTTTTTAATTCCACTTTATCGAGAATTCTAAGAGTCACCCATTTCGTTTTTTTTTTAATTAATTTGATTTAATAAAAAACTAAAAAAAGAGTCAAAATAAAAAGAAAACTACGATTTCATTAATATTAAATTAAACGATACAAATAAAGTAAAAAAATAACAAATTAAAAAACTACAACTGATGACTACATCCAACACAAGAATCAAATTTAAGTTTCTTTGAATTGACCCTCTTTGGATGAGTTCTCCCCAACCTTTTCTTGGACATTTTTGGTGGGGGGATGTCGGGGGTAGTGACGCATGGAGATTTGCCCTTAGCTTTGTTGGATATCTTGGGCTTGGGTGGTGTTGCTACCACCTCAATAATCTCCACCTCGTCCTCCTCTTCCTCCTCCACCCTAATAATGGAAGAATCAACTTTAGGGGTAGCTAACATCTCTATACCATCGTCAATTTTCCTCCAATACATCCTGTCCAGCTCAAATTTTCCCCAATTGAGCATGTTATATTCCTCCTCGAATAAATCCACAAGTAGGGGGTTTGAATGGTAACCGGGAGTAACACGAGTTATAGCCTCTTGGACGTTGAACGGGCCAACTTGCTTGATTATTTCTCTCATAAATAACCTCATGCATACAACGTCTCTAACATGTGCTTTCTTCTCATCCGACATTTTTGCTATTGAGTTGGGGGGAACTAAGGAAGATGTAATTTGAATGATTTAGTAAAGAAGGTGTAATTTGAATGAATTAAAAATTGGAGGGAATGACTATATTTATAAGGAAAATTTTCCCTCCAAAACCAAAAATGAATGCAAATTGTCCCTCCAAAACTAAGTTAGTTGATGGAAACCCTAATGACCCTTCACATCTCAAATTCTCTTACTTGAAAGTTATCTTTATTTCCCTAACTCGACATTTTTACTAATTCACATATTATCTCATCTACTCACAAGTAACAAAAACAAAATTTTTTTTTAAAGTAATTATTTTTTAAAGTTAGCAAAAACAAATCCACAAAAAAATAATTACCGTAAATAATTATGTAAAAAAAATAGGAAATATACATATTGAAAAAGAAATCACAAAGAAAAATACATAAAAGGTAAATTAATATCATATATATTAAATAAGAGAAATAAAACATAAGGAATTATGTTTTAAAGGTAATTAATATCGTATAAGATATGGTATCAAATATATTAAATAAGAGAAATAAAACATAAGGTATTATGTTTTATATGAAAAGAAAATTAATTACAAAAATAAATTTAAAGTACAACGAAAATTAATCATAAAACAATTTAATTTAATTTTTAAGAAAATGTAAATTTAAAATATAAAAAACGTAAGGTATAAAAAAATATATAAAAAAAAAATAATCATATCAAATATAAAAAAAATATAAAATATAAAAAAATAAAAAAATATAAAATATAAAATTTTAAAAAAATTAAAATTTTAAAGAAAATGTAAATATAAAATAAAACGTAAGGTATTATAATGGAAAAGAAATTAAGTACAAAAATAAATACAAAATGTTAAAGGTATACATATTAAATCATACCGTATACATGAGTGCGTACGTATACAATAGTATGTATGTATATAGAAGTCAGTACATATACAAGAGTATGTACATATACAAGAGTATGTACAAAATACGAAATATTAAAGGTATACATAAATACCGAAAATAATAAAGGTATTATTAATAAAATAGGGGTGAATAAAAANAAGGTATACATAAATACCGAAAATAATAAAGGTATTATTAATAAAATAGGGGTGAATAAAAAATATTAAGAAAAGTAATTTTAGTTAATAGGGTAACTGTCATTACCGAGAAAAGTAATAATTAGGAATGTAATTAATGAAAGAATCAAGCAAATTAAAAGAAAAATTCAAATTCTTCAAGTTGGGCAAATGACGCGCTCGACCTCATACACCTGGTGTAACTCTACCCTTTTCAGTTCATATCTACATCTATGTAATAATGAGGTTCCCCAACAGTATTAATTTACACCAAAAATTTGGGAACCTCCATAAAAGCAACACGAAATGCTTTACTTCTTCTTTAGGGACCTTCCCTACAAATAAAGGAGCCCCATTTATTGGGAAGATGTGTACAATAATGAGGTTACCCATTTGAGCAGAGAGAAGGCATATAGAGAGGTTAGTTTCCCATTTTTATGGATGCTCTAAAATGTCGACAACTTGCACTATTTTATTCATTATCTATTCATTCTTTATTATTTTCTGTCTCCACAACTTACACTACTATATTCTTTCTTTATTTATGAATTTTTTTGTGTGCAAAAGAGCAAACGGGAAGACTCAAAACCCGACTCTAGCACATACTCTAGCCCTAACCCGACCCAAGACCCCATATTTTAACCCTAATTAGATGGTTCGAGCATGCTAGTCCAAATCTAGGTCTAAATTGAAATGGGCTTAGCCATAATAATATGTTTGATCATGCATCTGATAATCCATGTTGGCCATTCTAAAGCTAACCCCAAACTAACTCGACACACACCTAATTTAAACCGGTCGACCGAGCCTAGCACCATGCTCCAATAAAAAGTTAACAGAATTATAACGGTAAGAGTGTAAGGCCCAAAGAGCGTAAGTAACTTTTCGACATTCTTTCTCCAAGACCAGCTATAACACTAGAAAATGCAGATTGCAATATTATGATTACAAAAGTTGAAGCAATTTCTCCAGCAATTCTCATAAGTGAGCACTAATACATGACTACAAACACTTCACAACACACTGACGTGCAGAAGCTAACAAGCTTCAGACTCGAAACAAAGAGCGTCATAGAGTACACCACAATCCCTATATCCGTGCACTAAAATGTGTTTTTGGCCAATATAAACGAAATTTATCATCTCTACATTATATAACATAGATGTATGGGCATATCTCAAGGAAATTTATCCTTGTTTAGTTGACATTCACCTGTTTTGGTAACCAATTTCAAGTGAAAGAAGGATCACGGTTTGCTGAAACCACCGGTTTGATTTTGAGGTTCGTGAGGCATATTTGAAGTGGCCATTCCAATACCATCATTTTGATGCTTCTCCCAGCCACCAGTGTCAGCCTTGGAGTGGATCCAGTAGTAGAAAACTGACCCGATCATTGATAAGAGTGTCATTGCAGCCCCGGCAGCAAAGACACCCTTGCGAAGAGTAGCACATGAAATCGGTTCTTTTTGAAAGACTCCTCTGTACTTGGTATGATATGCGTTTCTAGCAGAACCGGCTAACAAGCATGATTCTGCACCCAGAAAGGTTACCCTGCATGGAAATTCCGAACGCTTGTCAACAAAAGGAGTAACTACGTGAAAATCAAAAGCACGTTTAAAAAAGAAGTGATGGAAAAGTAGGAAACCTATGCAGTTAATCACAATACCATTTGATGCCAAGAGAAATTAAATAACTTCCCATCTTAAATCACTTTTATTAATCAGTGACAATTGATGCCTTAATGAAAGAAAGAGGAGTTGTTCTCTTATATAGCCGAGACTAAAGGGACTGTCAAACAAGAACATTATTAGGGATCATAGAATCGAGAAAGAGTACATAAGATGGAGAGTGCTGAAAGGAAGTTCAATATTGAAGGTACACAAGAGGCAAAGAGAAAAAGGGAGGGGGGCAAAAAAAAGCGATTTTGATGAAATAATAAGTTGCTCGCATAGTGCTGATATGCTCCTAGACACTTTTTTATAGGTCTTCCTAGCTACTCACCTCCCACTTCCATCATCAGGCAATCCTGAAAAGCCCTCAAATAGTTTCACACTCATATCAGTCAATAATCTGACTGAATGAGATGACGCTTACATGCAACTGGAAATGAGCCAGAGACTTGATGTCCGTGGTAAAAAAAAAAAAAAAAAAAAATTGTTCAAAATCGACTGCGCAAGAGATCAGTTGTTCACTTGTTTGGAAGTTCTCTAGTATACCTTGAAGATAAAGTACTAAAGTCTTACTATTCAGTATTCAGTCTGCCTTAAATTTGAGGTATTCCCATATATGAGGATGCTAAATTGGGAACAAAATGTTTTCCAATGCCCCAAATCTGTAATGATGTACAGCAATACATCGTGCCATAAAAACTACTCCCTCTTAGAAACAAACGTCAATACAGCAGTGTTTAATTGATGTTGTCTATAAAACTAATAATTGAATCACCAAAAACAGCAAGATGAGTTTGGGGCTCTGGGTAAGTGGGCAATGCTTTTTAAAGAAAATAGACACAAAACCTTAAGCTAATTACCATCAATTACAGGAAGACCAGAGATGCATCTATGTCTACACATTATTCTAAATATGCTCATGGTTCTTCAAAATGGAGATCCACTTAAATTACATATGAATTTTTCTACATGTCACACCTCACAAGTCACAATCCCCCAAAATCCGAAGCCTAAAACTAACTTTTGACTTTTAAAATTTCAACAGCTGAAAGAACCAGCTTAAAATTGCCATTAAAATCCGTACCCCTATATTCCTAATATACCACCAACCAACAAAATTTGACCTAGCATCTCAATTATCTTGCAAACAGCCAGCAAGTCAAAAGCTATAGAAGTTTTTAATTACATATAACCAAAGAATTGGGATATGGAGGCAGATAAATCCATCATTGATAAATAGGACATCAAGCACGACATGAGCAGAAGAGTGGACAGAAGTCCAGATTGCTGATTAACTAAGGTTGAAGGGACTTAGCTTACAATAGCCTGAACTTTACAAAATTGCAATGTTAGCATACAAGACTTCAATCAAAAGCTACGGCTATAGGCAATGGATAAGTAATACACCGTCATCATGATGCATACAAGAGAGATTACAACTCTCCAACAGTCCGACGAGAAGTTAAGCTGTGCCAGCTGTGGCAATTTCTTATTTTGGGTATCTAAACACAAACAATGCAAACAGACGGAAGGAGAGGAGGAATGGAAGCATTACTGTTTTCCCTCCAAAATTTCCTGTGTTTTTCATTTGTCTAATAGGAGGGAAAATTGATCCCTCCAACCCAATTTCCTATCTAAAGAAGGGAAATTGGTTCCCTAAATTCCCCTACAAATCACACCTTCTAAACAAAGGGTTAAAGTTTGGGCTTTGTCCGTACTAATGTATGACAAACTGCTTGTTAAAATCATGTCGCAACAGATGCATGTGTTGATAAATGACAGGTATAATGCAGAAGAAGCAGAAATTTTCAGATGCAATAAATGACAGGTAATTACACATTGCATATCTATCAATGTAGGGTAGAGTTTTCTGCATCCAACTTGGCGTATTAGAAGAAAATGTTTTCAGGGATCAGCTTTTCCCTAGTTTGAAAGGTATACCATAATTACCATCCTCAGTTAGAAATCTTGTAAGAAGACATTACTATTAGATGTTAGGTTATGAAGTACTAGTGTATGTAAACTGTTTATCACTACGAATATAGCACCAGAACATAAGAATGTGTTGTTTTTTGAAGGTATAAGTGAAGGGTAGGTGAAGAAAGGGAAGCTGACAACTAAAAGTCGACAAACGAGATTTACAAACAAGAGACTACATGCAAGACCTAAATCTATAGCTTACAAGTTACTGTTTTGATGAATCTAATAATAAAACACCATTTCTTACCTAGTATTAAAAGAACAATCACTGAGCTAAAGAGTTACAGTTCAGTCGTTCGCAAACAGAAAAATACATTCTATCACTGTCCCTCATAGAAGATACTTGCGCTACTGCATAGAATTATCCCGACATCTTTTCACTACCAAATCGTCTCCACTATCACCTTTTATGCTAACAAGACAAACCAAGACACCACACTAACAGAGTAACAGCATCACCAAGACACCAACCAATAACGCCTATGCATTATTGGATACTCCACAATCTTTAAATTAGCATATAGTGTATTTTAATCCCTTATCCTCAAACATTTCTACTTCTTACAAAAATAGTTGAACTATATGAATTCGGACATGACCCTATAGGCTATAGCCATATCCTCATTTTATCGCAAAGTCCATGTATGGACTATCGCAGCATATACGGAGTAGTGAGTACTAGTTCCATGCTTAAGAAGGTAAAACAAAATCCAACCCAACCTGAGAACCCTACCAAATAGATCCCAAAAACATCAAACAAAACCGGCCAAACCCACCCTAAAGGCAAAAAAATATCTGGGAAAACACTTTGTCCTAACCAATCCGAGGCGACCAATAACATGATAATGACCCCCCTGCATTGATGGCCCGACAATAATTTAGCTTCAATCCAATTAATTAACCTAGCCTGAACTTGAAACTGCCGACAATAACCAATATTCAACCCGGACGGTGGTCTTGAACCGTAATATAAACCCGTCCTGACCCGACCCATACACAACCAGCTCTACTCCACCCACAATGTAAATAAAAACATTTCTACAAGTACATATATACGAATAATTGAATTAGTCTTGTTTAAGACCGTCTTTTAAGTTGACATAAAGTAAACAAATGATTGAGACGGAGAGAGTACGAAAACTAACCAAGAAAAGATGAAGAAGAAAACGGCCCAAGTAGTAGACCGACCAACAACAAGGCCTTTACCAAAACACAAACACTTAGTAACGCCGTTAACCACCGTTTGAGAAATTAACAGCAAACCAAACGCCGTTAGTCCGTACAACGTTGAAGCATCTGAAGCGTACTTGCAATACGTCGAATCATCGTACTGGTCCGGCACCACTTCCGCCTTTTTATTTTCCAATTTAATAATAAAACAAATAATTAATTACTAGCTCAACTCAATAAATAATTCAGTATCAATCATTTGTTTACCTTTTATTTGAATTAAAAGTAAACAAATGATCGAAACAGAGGGAGTGAATAAAGGAAGAAATTGAGAGAAGAGAGTACCGTGCTACGACGTCGTTCGGCGCCGACAGCAAAAACGAAGGCGATGAGGTGGAGAGCAATAGTGACAGCTAAAATGGCTACTGAAGCTCCCATTTTTCTTGGTTTTTTCTTTTTTTTTTTAGAAAGAGTAAATATAGAATAGACTATTAATGCGGCGTTGTTTTTGCTGTTTCTTTTTTATTGGATTGGATTATTACACTACACGCTTTTTTGACTCTTGTCCCCTATCCTTTTTACCCTTTTTCGATTTAATAATGATTGCGAGCGTCCGTTATTCGGTCGACCGAGTAAAAGTGATCACTTTGTGATAAATAATACAAGTAATTATTTTATGGGAAATGATAAATACAACCCTTAGGGCTGTATCTAAGAAAGTAAAAGAGGAAAGAAATTACTAATATATGCATTAATTGCATGGATAAATGTGTAATTTAGTTGTTAATTCCAAAATTACTACCAAATTTGGAAGGTTTTTAATGCTTAAATACAATCCTAAGGGCGGTATTTATCATTACCGTTATTTTATGGTCATCTTTTACGGTAAAGTGGTCATCGTTTATCTAGTTGTACTGTATATGGTTTTACATTGTAATTTGCGATTTTGCAGTCTAATTTAAATTTACTTTCTTTGTTGTTGTATAGTCGACATTCTAAAAGTCCACATTAGGACCTTAATAAATACAGAGTAATGATTTTATTTTCAAATATCTTATGAAATCCGATTTATACACACATTTTGTATGGTTAATGTATGCTATTTGTGTTTCCTAAGAACACACCTTAGGACATGGGTTAGAAAATCCGATTTATGAATATCGATGTGATAATATAACAAGTATTTCACTAAATTTTGTGATAATATCTACTTAACTCTCTTCGTACTAATAATTTCTATTTTATGATTTTGGTGTCTCGGTCATTTGTTTTTCTATAGAACAGTGGTAATGACTAGCTACATACTCCCTTCATTCAACTCCATATGGTACTTATGCTTTTTGCACGGGTATTAAGGAACGGATTAAAAAAACTATTAAAAGTACATAGGGAAAGAGAATGAAGAGATTAAAAATATTAAAAAAAATATAAAGGTGGGGTTTTATGGTGGATTAATGTGGGGTATGGATGACATTTTTTGTAAATATTGAGTTTTTATTAGGATAAAATGGGGATATAATTTGCCAAATAAGGAAAGTGGTAGTGTGGGGTTGAATGGATGAAAATGGAATAATGGTAGTGTGGAGTTGAATGGAGGGAGTAGTACATAGCAGCTAGCAGTCCAAATTCTCTTCATTTCCTTAAAAGAAATGAACCTCCATTTTTTATAAACGGTATGCGTGGATTAAATTCTATAATTCTCTAAGGATTGTAATCGTTTCAGAAATAAAGAGGATCCAAATTAGCAGCTTGGCAGATGTGTTTTCTACTGATATTATGGAAACGAATGTATTTGTGTCGGTATGCAATGATCAAAGCGTCTCCCTTTTGACAGGTAATGCCACTCACAAAACGAATAAAGCAAAAGGTGGGGTACCCCTCCACTTGCTTTCCTCTCTCCTCTCATGGGTCTTTTGTCTCACAATTTGGTACCCGTCTTTTCAAAGTGACGGATACCTTCCGTCACAAATGAGAATTGCCCTGCAATGATAGTAAAGTGTTTAATGACAGTCTTGACAAACTGCATGTGGAGTGTCCCATAAGAACACATACATGTTTTGTGACGCCAATTCTTATTTCAGATGGGCGATTTTTCGTCTGAAATAAGACCAATAAAATATTGTCATTTTTTAATAAAATGTAATTATTTAATGATAAAATATTATAACTAGAGTTGTCACTTTTTACCCTAAAAATGATGCGAAAAATAATGGTAACATGTTCTCAGAAAATAGCAACATTTTATTGTAAAATGGCAACATATTGTCCGTCTTATTTCAGACGGGCTGGTCTGAAGCAAGACGCGCGGGTTTTCTGAAAGGAATTTCTAACGTTTGTTTCAACTTTGTTTGGAGACATGAAGAATTTA
The DNA here is from genome assembly GCA_009801015.1 of Silene noctiflora. Classification (NCBI taxonomy): domain Eukaryota; kingdom Viridiplantae; phylum Streptophyta; class Magnoliopsida; order Caryophyllales; family Caryophyllaceae; genus Silene; species Silene noctiflora. Next base: position 51,497 of record VHZZ01002055.1, read on the forward strand.
CTTAAGACTGATAAATCTGTCAATGTTAAATAGCACATTAGATTATTAAACTTGAGAAAGTACATTTGTTTTAAGGTGAAAATCAACAATATTTATCCCTACAAGTAAAATTCACGCTATCACGCATCTTTCGTCCCTAGTTCTAAGCAAAAACGAGGTGCAACTCGTTGAAACCAAACTATTCTTGAAAAAAACAACCCACGCGAAAATAATCGAAGAGTAGATGTTTTAAACACATCTAAGTACCTTTAGATTTTATTGAAAATGTTGATGATGACGGTACATGATTGAAATAAAAGCATTAACTGAACAACATAGCTTGAAATACAAAACGGAACAACGATCATGACCTTACATATTTACATATCATCAACACTAAGATTTATCTAAAGGCCGAAAACGAAAGTGAATGCATATTACACCGGGACCGAAGCATCATCCCCGTCACTCATCACCTGCACACCAGTCACCGGCGACAATAGTATGGTATACTGATTATTACGGAGTATAAATTTATATTCACCAACAGTCGTAAATTAAATAAAAAAATCAACTGATTATACTATTACATATTCAAAGTTATTTATTTTTCGTTTTCGAGTATACTCCCTTTTAATTTGTCCCGCTCATTTGTTATCTTATTGTATTTTGGGTGTCTGAGTCAATTGTTGATCTTTCTATATTAGGACTGAAATTGATGAACAATTTGATCATTAACACTTAATTTGGTCCACTTTAAAATAATTATCCCCTCCACTTTTCTTTGTTTTTATGCCAAAATAAAAAGACAATAATTGACGGAGACGGAAGGGGAAGTATTATCCAATAATTATCTCTTTTGTTTTTGACTCATTTTTTGTAACTCATCTATCATCTATGTGTTCCAAAATTAATTTATTTCTATTCTCTTGATCTTTGTGTCAAAAAAATTAGATATTTATTGATCGAATCAATGAAATATTAAATAACATGATACATCCCTCCCATCTTTAGGGTTAAAGTTATCAAAGTCGACCATGAAGAAGTTGAAAAATAAAAAGTAATAGAAAATGAACTAAATTTTTTAGATTTATTATCAGGAAATTTTTCATAAAATATGCTTTGTATGTTTCAACAAAAAAAAAAAAATCATTTATACATCTCGATATATACTTTCAAAATGATACCTCCAGTCTTAGCGACCGCGTAAAGCAAATGAAAATAACAAATGTGATGGGAGGGAGTACCTGAGACGGGGTTCCGACCCCGTACACGTAATAGTAACTTGGGTTTAAGCTCTGAAGTGTTAAAATAGCAGACATTTTCACAAAAACAATAGAATTGCACTTGTAAGATCCTTTTTTTTACTCATATATTTTGCGTATTTTTCTATATATTTATAGAGATGATTACGTGAATTTTTCATGAATAATTTAATATATTTATTATTTTGTGTTAGCATCTACTACAAGTGTTTGCAAGTGTCACAGAGCAACACAAATGTAAACTTCATATACAATTGTTGTCAAACATTTTGGCAACACAAATGTCATCTATGGAGTACAATATTTCTCTGAGTTAGCGGATAGGGAGTAAAGAACGTGTTAAACGAAGAAAAATTCAGTAAACCGAGTGACGGAGCCAGGATTTGAGTTCAGGGGGGCGAAAATTTTTAGGAGGGGCGGATGGTTAATAATATAAGGGACACTCGAAAAAAATTTGAAAAATTTAACTAAAAACTTCAAAAAACTCAACCGCCAGGAGGGGCGGCCGCCCCTGCTAGCCCCCCCCTAGCTCCACCACCGTAATGACAAAGTGTCATGCAAGATCCTTGGACTACCATCGATCTTTCCACGATTCTTCCAAGTCGAGTGTGTTGAGTTTATCAATTCGGTACTTAAGAGGGGGAGGGGGTGAATTAAGTACCCTTTAAAAAAATTATAAAAACGAAAGATTCGTTCACGTATTCTGTTGACACGGTACACA
>VHZZ01002055.1:106914-119250 GCA_009801015.1 Silene noctiflora
TATTTTATTTTATTGATTATCCGTACAAATTAGGACATTGACCTAATTTTCAATGGAGGATACAACCAGTTGTACCAAATATACGATGTAGAATTTGAGTTTTGTAATAAAGTATCCGAGCTTTATAATAAAGAATATGAACTTTATTAGAAAGTATCTGATCTCATTCATTTACACATTAAAAATATGAACTTTGCATTAGCTCAGAAAAAATACATATAAGCTCGGATTCTTATACCTTGGTTGTACAATGCTTATATACAACTGAATGTATAATCATATTTGTGCCTAATTTTATTGGCTAACTTGATTTTTTTTTTTAGTTTCACTTTTAAAGAGCTATAAACTTAAATTTACAAATTTTTTAAAAAATTATAAAGTATACCAATATACATAATTTTTTATAATTTACAAATAAAGACCACATAGGATATATTTTAGAGTTATAAAGGTAGGGCTGCAAGATCTACGGATAAAATAACAAAAACGAGAACTAGATCTTTTAAGTAGGTTAAAAAGTATATACTCCCTCCTATTCAGCCTAATGTTCCAATTTCTCTAATATATGTGAGAAATATTATAATAAAAGGAGAACATTAGGCTGAATATGAGGGACTCTCCCGTTCTTTCAATTCATATTATTTGAATAAAATACTTTTCACATATATGCAGCATATGATATGAATTGAAAGAATGAGAGGGAGTAATATTTAATGCAGGAACTAAGTCTAACCGTCTAAGTAAGGCTACGGGAAAAACTGATAAACATGGCTTAAGCTTGAGACGGATATGCCTAGGAGTGTTCACCGGTCCAGAACGGACTGGACCGCAAAGAACCGTGGACCAGACAACCCCATATCCCAAACCCGGAGACCTGATCGGTTAAATGGGAAACTGAACCGAAACCCTTTAGATCCGTTTTTTTTTTGGGTTTGTACCGGACCGTTTTCATTTTTAAAAGGAAATTTGAGATGATTTTTTTCTTGGACTGGACCGGACCGGAGACCGGTCACAATATTTATGTGGACCCAGACACTAGAACGAACCGGCTGATACGGGTCGATCAGGTTTATCGATCCGGTCTACTTTATGTGCAGTCTTAGATATACCTATCTTAAATGAAAATCCGTGTTTCTTTAGAAATGTGTTCTTAAAGTATATAAAAGTTTACATACTTCTAGTAAATGGGACCAATGGGTCGGCTCATGAGTTTTTCTTGTTGTCAGTTTAGTTTGGCTCGCCCTCGTAATTTTATTTTGTTTTAAGAAAGTACTAGTCCAAATCCGTTAATAAAGCGTGACAATCGAACAGGTCTAATGGGTTGGACCGAACGACCCGTAAATAGCTACTTTTATAAAACTAATGTAACTCTAAAAATCTAAGATACTCCCTACATTCAACTCCACACTACCATTATCTATTTTGCACACTATTCACAATCGAGCATTTAAACTCAATTTTCTCTCAATACGTAAATGAAATTATATTCATGTGGGATCTTGTTTGATTCGTCTTTACGAGTATATTAAAATTATCTAACTTTTCTAATTTTTGCAAATATGTAACGAATGATATTTACCGCGTAAAACACGTGTTGACAAACGTGAAAAAGAATCTAACATAACACAACATAAGTCACACGTCAGTATAGTGTTAGACGAATTACCATTTGTGACGGGCGTTTTCATTATAAATTATAACGGATCCAAATTTAATAATTTTACGAGATTTTTTTTGGGTGTAAACTATCCGATTTAATCCGGATTCGAGCCGGGTAAGACCACCAAGGCAGTAAAGCTCTCCCTCATGAGTTTCAACACTGCTTCGTTCCCAGGGTTCGAGCACAAGACATCTGGTTAGACTAGAATAATTTTAGGAGAAAATTTAGCTGTTATTTAAAAAGGAACATTTTATAATAAATTAATAATTACTTTTTATTATAAGGTGATCATATTTAGAGTCACAAAAGACGGCAATGATAGTGTTAACTGTTAACTAACGGAGGTTCCTGTAATTTAGTGTGACCCACTATAGACCCATTTCTCTTTAAATAAACCCGTAATCTTCTTAAGCAAGTTAACACACACTCTCTCTTTCTTCTTCTTCTTCCATGGCTCCATGAACATTTTATTGATCACCTCCTAATACTACTGTTTGATTGAGGATAAATTGGTAATCAACATTTCCCTTTTATTTTACCCTTTTCTCTTTTGTCTTAATTTAATTGTTTTCTTAATTTTCAATTTTTGTTTGGTTATGTTAGGAATTTCGGGTAGATTACTGTTATTGTGCAATCTTGTCTTCTTTACTAATCAATGCCATGGTTTTTGATTAACCCCCAAAAAATGGTGGTGAGGGGTTAGTCCCGTTGACTATGTCTTAGTCTAGTGGTTAAGACGGAGATATATAAGACATTGGGTGTCAAGTTCGAATCATCAGCTCTATATCTTGGTAATGCCCTTGGAACTGGGGCTCATTTGACACCAAACAGTAAAGAAAACCCCCACATGACGTCAGCACGTCACCTTAGGGTTGGGTGGTGGGTGGTCGGATGTTAGGCGACGACGGAGATTAGCGGTTAGATAGTCGGAGATAGGAGGTTAGGTGAAGACGGAATGGTGAGGTTTAGGGAGGGGGAGTGGGATGAAAGGGGAATTATTGTGAGTTGATGAGGGTATCATATGCTTGGGGAGCTCCTGTATCGGCTAGGAAATAATCGAGTTAGATCTGGTGCTATTAGTGATACAGTTGAGGAATGAAAGTTATTGATACAGGAGCTCTCCTAAGCGTTCCAGTTAGTGGAGCAACTCTTGGATGAATTTTTAACGTGTTTGAGGGAGCTGGTTGATAATTTAGGGCCGGTAGGGACTCATACAACATCCCCTATTCATAGATCGGCGACCGCCTTTACGCAATTAGATATAGAATTGGAATCAAAATGGTAGATATTTTAGCTCCTTATAGTCATGGAGGGATAGGTCGTGAAAGCTACTGCTTGATTAAAATGGTTGAGTGGAGACGGGAGAGTTTAGGGGGGGGAGTGGGTTAGAAGGGTAGTATTGTGAGTAGATAGGGAATCACACGGACAATGTTGTAATTTTATGCGAAACCTCCAATGTGAAAGAAAGAGAGACGGGAAGCAAAAAATTGCCTCGAAAGGAATATAGGAAAAAAGATGGGAAATTGGAGCAAGGGAGTATTAGATTGTATGTTTTTGAAGTTGATTTGTTCTACCCTTGTAGGGAGAAGGCTAAAAATCGATCCAACATTATGAAAATAATCTCTATGTAGTATGTAACTATGTACTATCCTCTATAAATTGATCTTTCTTAAATTGTACAGAGTACATTAGGATTTAGAAGTCATGATGCATCTCTTTGATTCTGATATTTTCACTCAATTTCTTATTCACACCCCTTTGTTTGGGTAACAATAGCTGATGTCGACACACAATGCCGAATGCCTCAAAATCTATCACAGTTGACATTCGACTTGTGTTGTTTAAATAAGTACTTAAACCTTTTTTTTTTTTTTTTCCTTTTTCCTGATTGGGTTGTTAATATGGAGATTGGTTTCTAAGTTCATATCATATCATGTATTGCAGACTTCTAGGTTTTATGACACGTCTGCCCTATTAGTCTCTTTGCTGCATTGGTCTTATAACACCTCCTTTTGATGAAAATATTAACAGCTGGTTTGGTTCTTGTGCAGAAACGCCTGATATGAGGCCAAACACCGTTTTCTGGAAGTTAATAGTGCTCTTAACGATATTACGTGGGGGTGAATCACGAGATGAGAATTTACTAAGTGAGCTTTTAAATGCCTCATATGTGGAGATGTTTGGAAAAAGCAAGAAGAGAAAACGAGTCTCTGAGTTGTGCACTTTGAGTGCTCGAGCTAATGAGGGTGAGGAAGGATTTCCTCAGTCTAAAAGACAGGCCTGCGTAGATTGTGACTTGGGAGTCTGGAGGAAGAAGGTGGGTGTTCAAAGATGCATTGGTACAACGGTTGCCCGTGAGTGTAAGGATTGTTTATGTTCGGTGTGTGGCTCACGTCATGGATTAGTTGATCAGGGTCCCAGTCGTGGTAAGCATATTCCAGTCAACAAGTTGATTGGCCAAGTAGCATCAGAGATGCAACTTCAGTGTCTATTAGTGAATTCTAACGTTGAGAGGGTTGCAATTCATGGGACAAAAGGAATTGGTAAGACCACTTTGATGAAGCATCTGCATAACTATGCACTAAATTTGGTTGAGATGTTTGATTATGTCTTCTGGGTCACCTGCCCTCATCCGTGTAGCATCAAGGATTTACAAAATTATGTTGCCATGGCAGTGAAATGCGATCTCTCTAGCATTCATGACACGACAGCAAGGGCAAAAAAAATATTTGAGACACTCGTAAGTCGTGGAAGGACTGTGATATTCTTAGACGCTGTCTCTGAAGCAAATTTCTCCCTTGAACACATTGGGATTCCACTTTCTTCTGAAGGAAGTTCTTGCAAACTTGTGATTACCACTAGTTGCCCTTTAGCTTGTAGATTGTTGAATAGTTTTCACACTGTTCAAGTCAATCCTCTTTCTGAAGACGAGGCACTTGCCTTGTTCATGTTTGAAGCAGGAATAGACTCTGGACGCATTTCTCAGCTGAATGACGTCCCTAAGTTACTGTCCATGAAATGCTGTGGAGTCCCACGTGTTATTGTACATACAGCTACCCGTATGTGTGGCATTGACGATGTCCGTGAGTGGAGAAATAGAGTGAATCTGGGGATTAATAATGAAGTCTGATTTGAGGTTCTAACTGATGAGTAGATACCCGTAGAAAAACTTTAGTTAAGAGAGCTTCTGTAGATTTTACTCCTGGAACAAAAAAAATACTTGGATAAAATAGAGCACGTTGTTCTGAGCTCTGCGAATCAGTTTGGAGGTACCACCATAGAATTAAGTTGTTAATTTGTTTTTGATATGCATTTCATGTTATTCGTAAATGTTAATGAGAAAGGTGGTATATGTTTTTGGGTATATAATCTAGCACACTTTGTCACGCTTATATCTTTGTATGTCTGTTTCGTTGTGCAAGTTGCTACTGAGAGTTTTCTATGAGCTTCTGTGGTTAAAAATCTGTTCTTTTACCTGTCTTTACTGGATACTTCCTTTGCTCTGGCTCTTGTTTGTCAAGTCAAAATTAAATTGAGTTACGAAACAGTTATTTCTCATTCTGAGAGAATCAAGTCTCAACTTAAGATTAGTAGAGACCCTGGTTTTACTCTTCATCCCTTTTAACATTGTATTTTTTAATCTAGAATTCTCATCTATATTTCTCCTTTCCTAAATTTAAGCCGCATACGACACATTCCTCAACTGTTGCTGAACAATCAACTAATTACATGAAACATTGTATGATCTCCATCCCATTTATATTGTCTACACTTGGCTTTGGTGATCAACCAATGTCTACTTTGATTGTTAGTATCTCCAAATATACGTGGATATGCAGTGTAAAGTTAGATACGTCTGATTTTTTAGAAAAGTGTCAAATTTCGTATCATCTTTTTTGAAAAGTTGTTGCAATTTGATATTATAAGTAAAATTTTGGTCAAAATTGATGGGATGGAGGTAGTAGTTAACGCTTAAGGAAGAAAATTTGGTACTGGGGGGTGCTGGAGGTGACAAAAATCCGTCTCAATCACTCGTAAGAAAAAGGTTGTTGATTCTCTCTTTCGGATTACAAAGGGTCGCAGGTCGCCCCAATAAGAAATAATAAACACCCTATCTACGATATAGACCCCTTACATTTTCTTCCATTTTTGTCAGTAATCTCAAATGGGTGTTTGACAATTAGAGCCGTCCTGTGGAAGGTTCCAAATGGTTTAAATTATCATATTTCTTATGATCTTATTGTTAGGCAGATGCTCAATTTTGAAGATCAACTGGTTACATAAAAGGATCTGTATTATGAATGATTCCAAGGTAAGATTCCCCTACACTTGTATGATCTTGCTTCTTTTGTATCCTTTTTTCCTTTAAGTTTTATTATAGTATTGGGTAAAAAAAACATGTAGGTTCTTTCGAAAACCCAGCTTTTGTGATTTAATTAGCTCCCTTATACATGAGCTTCTTCACGCACTGGTGTAATGTCGTCACTGTTGTGAATTGTGATTGATTAATTGAGTATGGTACTATATTTATTCAAAAGGTAGGATTTTTTCTTGAGCATTCATTTAGTACTATTGGATCTGATAGCCAGATACAAAGGGCATGCGAATTCGGCATATGAACTCTGTTTATATGGTGCCTCTATCTGTTGATATGAGGTGATTGGGTGATTCAGCCCTTTAATCAGCTATCGCATTAACTTTCAATATTTGAGATTTTTTTTTTTTCAGTTTTGAATGGGTGTTACCTTTTATGCTGCAGATCCTGTTTCTTTCTAAGCATCACCTTGGCACTAGTCTGTGTGGCATATTAGTCTCTTTGCTGCACTGGTCTTGATTGTAACACCTCCTTTTTGGTGAAAATATGAACACCTGGTTTGGTTCTCTTGCAGAACCGTCTGATATGAGGCCGAACGCTGTCTTCTGGAAGTTTAATAGTGCTCTTAAAGATCTTATGTGGGGGAGAATCACGAGATGAGAATTTACTCAGTAGTAAAACTGAGCTATTAAATGTGGAGATGTTTGGAAAAAGCAAGAAGAGAAAACGAGCTTCTGAGCTGTGCAATTTGAGTGCTCGAGCTTGTGAGGATGAGGAAGGATTTCTTCAATCTAAAAGACAGGCCTGCGTAAATTGTGACTTGGGAGTTTGGGGGAAGAAGGTGGGTGTTCAAAGATGCATTGATACAATGGTTGCCATTGAGTGTAAGGATTGTTTGTGTTCGGTATGTGGCTTACTTCAGTGTCTCTATTATTGGATTCTAACGTTGAGACAAAAGGAATTGATAAGACCGCCTTAATGAAGCATTTGTATAACTATGCACTAAATTTGATTGAGATGTTTGATTATGTCTTCTGGGTGAACTTCCCTCATCAGGGTAGCATCAAGGATTTGCAAGATTATGTTGCCATGGCAGTGAAATGTCGTCTCTTTAGCTTCCATGACACGGCAGTAAGGGCGAATGAACTATTTGATACACTAACTATTTGAGACACTCGCAAGTCGTGGAAGAACTGTGATATTCTTAGACGCTGTCTCTGAAGCGAATATCACCCTTGACCACATCAGGTTTCCACTTTCTTCTCAAGGAAGTTCCTGCAAACTTGTGATTACCACTAGCCGCCTTTTAGCTTGTGGATTGTTGAACAGTTTTCGAACTGTTCAAGTCAGTCCTGTTTCTGAAGAAGAGGCGATTGCCTTGTTCATGATTGAAACAGGAATAGACTCTGGATGCATTTCCCAGCTAAATGACGTTCCTAAGTTACCGTCCAAGAAATGTTTTGGAGTCCTACGTGTTATCATAGAAACGGCTACCCATATGTGTGGCATTAACGATGTTCTCAAATGGAAAAATAGAGTGAATCCGGGGATTAGTAATGAAGTCTGATTTGAGGTTCTAACTGATAAAGTGATAAGCTTGAATGAGATTTTATAGAGTTTAATCCTGGAATGAAGAAAGTACTTGTATAAAATAGAGCAGGTTATTCACAAATCCGAGAATCGGTTTGAAGGTACCACCATAGAATTAAGTTGTTAATTTTTTTGTTAGATGCATTTCATGTTATTTTTAAATGTCAATGAAAAGGTGTTATATTCATCTGGGTAAATAATCTAGCATACTTTGTTAAAATCCCTTGTTTGTATAGCAAATGAGGGTGGAGGGAAATAGAGGAGGAGAGATTTGGAGGGATCCAATTACCCTCCTCCAAGCCTAATCAAAATCTCTCTATAATAGGCAAGATTTGGAGGAAAATAGTATCCAAACATCCACACCCCATTCCCCCTCCCCTTCCCTTCTCTCTCTTTCCCTTCCCTCTTTCCCCCTCCCCTCCCTTTCCCTCTACTTTTGTTTGGATTGAGGGATTTGAAGGGAAAAGAAGGGGAGGGAGAGTAGGAGATTTAAAATCCCTTGTTTAGATAGCAAATAAGGGTGGAGGGAAATGGAGGGGGAGAGATTTGGAGATATCCATTTTCCCTCCTGTAAGGCAAATCAAAATCTCTCCACAATAGGCAAGATTTGAAAGAAAATTATATCCAAACACACACACCCCCCATTTGCCCTCCCCTTCCCTTCCCACCCTTTCTCTTCCCTCCTTCCCCCTCCCTTTCCCTCCACTTTTGCTATTCAAACACACCCTAAGGTGGAGGAAAAGGGAAGGGAGGGGAAACGAGGGAAGGGAAAGGAAGAGAAGGGAAGGGGAGGGGGAATGAGGTGTGGTTGTTTGGATACAATTTTCCTCCAAATCTTGCCTAATGTGGAGAGATTTTGATTAGGCTTGGAAGAGGGAAATTGTATCCCTCCAAATCTCTCCCCCTCCATTTCCCTCCACCCTCATCTGCTATCCAAATAAAGGATTCTAAATCTTCTACTCTCCCTCCTTTTCTTTTCCCTTCAAATCCCTTAGGGTGTGTTTGGATAGCAAAAGTGGAGGGAAAGGGAGGGGAGGGGGAAGGAGGGAAGAGAAAGGGAGGTAAGGGAAGGGGAGGGCAAATGGGATGAGGGTGTTTGGATACAATTTCTTTCCAAATCTTGTCTATTGTGAAGAGATTTTGATTTGCCTTGGAGGAGGGAAAATAGATCCCTCCACATCCATTTCCCTCTACCCTTGCTTGCTATCGAAACGAAGGATTTTGAATTCCCTACTCTCCCTCACTTTCTTTTCTCTCCAAATCACTCAATCCAAACACATCCTTAGAGTCCATTGATTTTGTTTCCTTTACCTTTAAATCTGATAGCATTGATGTGAGGTGATTGATGATTCAGCCGTTTAATTAGCTATCGCTGTAAGTTTTGGGTGTTATCTTTAGACGTCAACTCAGTCATAGCAGAGTGCTGATCCTGTTTCTTAGTTTGAGAAGGTGCAAGTCGCACTAAGGCGATGGGGTTCCAAGGGGATGAGGCGCAAGGCACGAGGCAAAGGCGCGCACCTTTTGCACGTGAGGCGCACTGATTTTCCAGAAGAACATCCATATTTTACAATCAAATTTTGTGTTTAAAATAATCTCTTTTTTTGTTTTAAAGAGGGCGAACATGTACTTCAGAGAAAATTAAGGATAAGGGGGAGAAAACAAGGGTAAAATAAAAGAATTCGGAAAAAATATCTGGAATTGCACACTAATGCGCCTCGTGTGCGCCTCACTAGTTGCGCCTTGTGCGTCTTGGATGTGCCTCATGCGCCTTAGGTGCGCCTTTTGTATCCCATGCACCTCACTGTGTCTGATGCGACCTGGCTGGCGCCTCACTGCGCTCAGGCCCGTTTTTTTAAATTAAGTCCTGTTTCTTTTTTAAGCATCAGTCATCACCTTGGCTCCGGGGTAATGTTGTTGCTGTTGCAGTCATCACCTTGGCACTAGTCTGTGGAACTTAGATATTACCCACCTGTAGTATGGGCAGATCTTCAGGAGCATAATTGGACGAAATTTTTGTATCACCTGGATCACATGTTAATGCCATGGTCGTGTTTATGTTGGATTCTTAATGGCAGTCAATTAGTATACGGGAAAGGAAACGGTAGAGATGCAGATGCGCAAAGTAGGGCTACTAATTTAGCCATGACTTGCAGTTGCATCTGGAGACTGGAGTAAGTTTATGTCCATATGTAGAAATCTATAAGATGTCTTCTTGTTTCCAACCACCCTTCACACGTTTCATTCTCTTATTATGTGACATTCTTCATGTCCCTTTTCATCTTTTTTTTAGGTATCCAATCTTGTATGGAGGATGTGATTCACCTTAGTGCAGCCAGTCTCCAACTTGAATTCCGAATCACAAAGCCTTCATTTAAGCAGTTGATCAATTTGTGACAGATTCTGGAAACGTCCTTCCATGGTTTTGGGCCGCTCATTAATGACACTGAGTTTCATATATTTTTTTTTTCTCAGTTTTCTTACTACATTCATCAGATCTATAGTTCCCCATCCCTTGGCATTAAGCCTCATTGGTGTTTTTCTTTCAAACTTTTCTTATTAGAAGGTTTTTGGTTTTTCTCGAGGTAGGAAGATTGAGCTCTGAGCTCTCTATTTTCCCCGCAATCTTTTTACTTACTAAACAAACGAAAATGTGTTTTCGGGGATTCATTTGGTGTACTGGCTGCAAGCCGTGTCTAGATGTCACATCTCAGTGTTTGTATAATTGTATGTAACGGCAACATCACACTGTTTTTGCATGACCAGTGATCGCATTGAATGTCTGCTACTAATACAAAATAAAAACATGCAACCATTTAGTGTATCGTTCTGCTTTATTCCATCTTAATCATGAAGCAAAGAATATCGAGACTCTGGCTTTACAAAAAAATGGAGAAGTTGTATTTCCCTGGAATATTTGTTAACTGAATTGCTTACTTTCCTACATGCTGATCGCAAACTTATTTCTTGAATACAACATGGAATCTCTAATATTGCCGATGCAGAAGTTTCAGCAATTGTATTGGTGATTTGTGTGAAGAGGATCATCTGAACGGATTTAGCCTCACTACTGTTGCAGCTGGTATGTTCTCTAGTTTATTTGTAAGATTTCATTTGCAGCAAATACATTATATGTAAACACACCTCCAAGTCAACCTAGTCGAAAAAAACCGTCGGCTGGAAACTTGCATAGCCAACGACGAGGTTGCATTGTTAAGGCATATGTTGGTTGGATATATCCATGTATTATTCCTAAGCTACTAAAGAAACTTAATTGCTGTTTTCTTTACAGTTCACATCTAGGTTATCAGTGTAATGACATTTGCTTGAGGCGTTTTAAATTTGTTTAGTTCCATGTTTTCTCAGATACATCCTTACAGGATGGATGGCAACATCATTTACAGGCTGTTACAGTAAAATCGAGGGCAGATGTGACATGAATCTTGACTTAGTTATATCCTTATTAAATTATATTTACAGTGACATACAACTTCTTTCTCTTCAAAAATAGCAGGCATTAAACGCAGTTTTCGCCACAATTTTCATAATTTGCTTATTTACTTTCACTATACATCGGTTGCAGGACCAAAACTACTTATTCTTTGGGTTCTAAATTGCTACCTCTAGTTCCAGTCGCTCCTCAGTCTTGAAAAAACGCATTCGATATTTACATGGAAGAAAGGAAAGCCTTTTGTTTTAGTCTCGGACAGCCTATTATCGAAGGAGAGGGGAGGGAAGCAGAAACAAGTCTGGTCTTACAAATGCTACTCAACTGAGGCAAGTTATGGAGAACTAAGCGTCTAAGGCGTGGGAGATTAATGGGATTGATTTCCTCGACAGTCTCGTCTGCTATTACTTCCTTGAGTTGTTTGCAATCTTCAATTTCGATTGATTCGAGATGTGGTAATTTTTGAATACAACTTGCTGTGAAAAGCTGCTCAACATCATGGCACCTTCTGATGGTACATGTCATTAGGCAAGAAAAGGGTGAAGCTCGTTGTGTAAGCCCACTTTGCCCTTCGTAAACCAACATATCACTACAATTCTGATTTGAAAGACAGTCGACGCGATTAAGGTTACCGAGACCTTCACATCCGTCAGCGTAAAACTCCTGAATGTTATCTGGAAACATAATAGATTTCCCAGCTAGAGCATTCAAGGAGCAGCCATTTAGAGACACCGCCTTAGTGTAAGTCCGTGTACAGTCTCTACTGTTCCCAACCTGTAGATGGAAGGACTTTAGACTGCGCCAATGGTACGATCTGACGTACTCAGTGAGGTCAATACAGTTGGCAAATCTGGCGCCAAGAATTTCTAGTGATTTCAAACGTTGTAGACCAGTGCTGCTGTTAATAATACTGCATGATAGTCGTTTTAGTCGGGGTAAAGAGATCAACACACCCCAGGAGATCTTTAGTTGATCGAAAGTGGAGTACAAGTTTAGCTCCTTGAGCATTTCTAACCTGTCAAGACTGCGAGGGACTTGTTTGATTGGCGTCTGACAAAGATTCAAGTACCGCAATTTTTCCAGCTTTGCAATCGAAGGCAGCACCTTGAGGTTTGGACAATGACTAATATTTAAAAGCCGAAGCTTATGTAGCTTACCGATAGAGCTGGGGAGCCTCTTAATGGACGTATGAGACAGATTGAGCACTCGAAGGGAACTCATTTGCACAAATATAGAATCCGGAAGCTCGGACAGGGAACTATGTTGCAAAAGTAAGGTGGATAGACTAGGACAATTTTGAGAGGAGCCAAAAGTTGCTGAAGGAAT
>VHZZ01002057.1:738-18857 GCA_009801015.1 Silene noctiflora
AAAACATGACAACCTTTAGGGAATTATTGAGACCTAGAAACTCATACACCGCCTCCCGTGGATTCGACCCTTACATACTACATTTCTTGTGTTGTACCACTAGGGTATTTTTGCATAGGTGTGCGACCGCCTATCAAGGGCCTCCTCCAAATTGCTTTCTCTCAACAAGGCTTATGAAAGCCGGTTTGATTTCAAAGTTCGCGGCTCCAATTTAAGTGGTGGCAATACCTCTTGGAAGCATAGCCGCAGTGGGCATAGAATGATCGGACAAACGCACCATCTTCTTCGTTGATGGTTGAGAACTAGAAGCTTTCTCTTCCTCAAAAGCTTTGAGATCTTCCAAATACGAATTTCGAACGCTTTCAAGATCCGCAAGAGACGCGGCTTCATAAATCTCCTTAAGGAAACGTAGCCGTCTACGCAAGGTTCTCTCGGGCTCGGGATCAACGGGAAGAAGTTCACCAATTCGAGAAGACCTGGGCATAAGACAACAGCCTAGAGGAGATCGTAAGTAACGGTCTCAAGGAACAAGTGTTCCTCAAGACAAAGAAAAACAAKATAGAATTCTACTAATCACAAGCAAAGAAATCGTGCTCCCCGGCAACTGCGCCAAAATTTGATAGGCTTATTGCGCACCTAACAAAGATAAATTACCCTAGATTCGACTAACATACAAATTAATGTAGATAGGGAAGTAGGGGTCGATCTCAGGGAGACGGGAATGCAAGTATGATTAGCTATGGAGAGAAATCTATCAAGGTCGGTCACAAATGTTTGGTTTGATTTTGGATAACCTAAAGTAGAACAATAACGAAAATGCAAGTGTGAAACAAATATAGAGATTAATCTAGGGGGATTGGGGTCGCACATGTAATTAGAATCTAGTCATGCCAAATTAAAGGAAACCATCATCAAGGGGTCGATTAGGTTCTTAACAATTTCCTCTCGGCCTATTGTTTAACCATAAGTTGATTACCATCAAACTTTCTCATAAATTGGATCAAAGTATTATAACATGCCATTTCTAATTCTATCCTGACTTTCGCTCGTAGGATGAGAAAAACAAATCAATCAATGATAATGGCCAACGATCATAGATTAACAAGATAAAGCAAGCATGTATATAATCAACAAGATGATGACACAAATCCTCTAATCTAGCATAACTATCAACTAATCTAACATGGCTTCCCCTCCCTAGATAAAGAACTACTCACACATGGGGAAGGTAATCAAAATAACAATAAGATTAACGAAGTTAAACATGGTAACGATATGGAGATTGTAAATTGAAAATAAAACTGGAGAAGTAAATAGCAAAGGGAGAGATATTACCAAGATGAATGAAACTAGAACAATAAAGAGAAGGATTAAGTAATTGAAGAACGAAGATGAATAAAACCCGGAAATTACTTGCATAAACTTGAAGGAATTCTTAAACAAATTACAAAGTTTAATATGAAAATTAGGTTTCTGGAAATAAACTGAAGATAATAATATTGTATGATAAAAGTCTCGAGAAAACATGGGATTATATAACAAAAGGGGAGGAAAACGAAAGGTTTTGGCCTAAGTTGCAGCAACCCCGGTGGTCCGGGGCAGCTCACCCCGACCGGGCCAGAACAACTTTGACTCCTTTTCTAAGCAATGTTATAGCTGTGAAGCTATAAATTTACTTAGTCAAAGGTTACTTATTCTTATACCTGATACGAGGGATTTGTCGTCAACTCCCAATCAAAAACTATTTATAAGAATCCCAAATTATAGTAGTATAATAAGGGTGTCGATCACAAAGATGGCGGGGGTGTATGCTTAGTCCGTTYGAGTYAATATTTTAGTCGAAAACAAAGAGAGGTGATTAACTAATGCAACTAAAGTAAACTAAGGCAAGGCAAAAGCGATTATATGTAAACAATTGATAAAAACTAGAGCAATCGGGTTCACTTGGACAATRGGGCAAGAAACAAGGTTGGAACTAGATATGAGTGATCGCTATGGTCAAGGGTTTATGACTAACTTCTTAGTCTCCTTAAGTTTGTTAACTAATCATCATTAGGTTAAGACAAACTCATCACAAACATAGCACATCGACATTCTAATAGCCTAAGCACCAAGATTGATAGTCTAGTAGCAAAGGTCACCAAGAATAGCCAAACATGTAAGGAAAAACACCAAACTTTCGTTCTAGCATTCCTATAAACACTTCATGTGCAAGAAAGTGAAGACCAACAAACCACCCAAATCTTGATGCTAACAACCCAAATCCAACCCCATTGCAACCCAAGATCCCCCTAAGCCCGGGGGGAGACTACTCACTCATGGTAATAAGAGAAATGCAAACAATTGGAAAAACATGAGCAAACATTGCAAGCATACTAAAGACTACTACTTTGAATAGATATCAAACAAGTAAGACAAACAATGTAAACTAAGGAAATAAATGTAAACAAGAGATGAGAATTATACTAAATACTAAAGGAAAGCTTGAATCTTTGATTTAACAATGGAAGAAATCTCTCAATATCTTCTATTACAAACCAAAATCCAATATGTAAACTATTGAATGCTTAAATAACTAAATAAACTAGGTAATTAAGGCTATGATTAGGAGATTAATTAAGGAAGGTTTGCATAAACTTATTCTAAAACTCAGATCTAGGGTTGTGTGCAAAATACAATTAAGAGGGGGTATTTATAGTTTCTTCAGAAATTGGGTCAAAGAAACATAATGAGCCTCGAAATGTCTTCAGTACGTCCCAGTCGGTCGACCTGCCGCCGGTGGTCATGCCGGTTGGGACACTTCCTGCCTCAATTTTCCAAATTTGAAGTCATCGGGTGCTCCTGGCCGGTCAGCCGGCCGCCGGTGGCATGACCGGCTGGGAGATCTTGACCAAGGTGAAATCTGCGTTGACTTGATTAAGTATTAGGTGCTCCCGGCCAGTCAGCCGGCCGCCGGTGACATGACCTGCTGGGGCACTTTCTGCCTCAATTACACAATTTCTTTGGCCAAGTCTTCAACTACCTGAGCTCCCAGCCGGCTGGCCGGCTGGGAAAGCTTCTTGACTTCTTCTCTTCTTCTATGCGCATGGTCCCCCAGCCTGCAGGCCGGCTGCCGGTGAGAGACCGGCTGGGAACCACTGATCGTCTTTTTCTAATTTTTTTCCTTCCACGTTCCGAAACAGGCCCTTTGGCTCCTATTTCCTCGATTTCCGCGCCAATTCCTGCAAGGCGAGATAAGTAGTCATAGTACGGGAAATAGGGGGACAAAATGCACGTAAGGGCACGCAAATTCGCGCGAAACGGGCCAAAAATAGGAAGAGAAGAGTAAGAAAAGAAGACTAAATTGAGTACTTATCAATACCGTTACGAGATAAAAAACCTATTCTATCTAATCTTCCTGAAAATCTTCGGAATAGATTCTCGAACTTCATACAAGCTTCTCTTGATCTTCTCTTGATCAATTCATCATTTTGATCTTGAGTGATTAAACTTGAAATGTTAAGAGGCTTGTTTTCTTCACGTCAATAGCGTCCCTTCAATCTTTGAATATATCGAACTATATGGACTCAACAAACAATTAAGGGCAAGAGCATATACAATCATAATTACTAAACTTGTCATCATTAAAACAATATAATATACGAGAGAATATTATTCAACAACCCTCTCCGGACTGAGGGCTCGGAGGTGTGACCATGGTAAGTGGTGGTCGGTGAAGGAAGAGGACGGAGGTAAATGACGCTAATACGCCACCACCGGTTGTCGCAGTGCCACCCGTCGATCGCCTCTATGCAACCCATCGTTCGCTTCAACCACCTCCGTTCACCCGAGCCTTTGTCACTTTATTTTCGTCTTTGTCCACTTTAAGTAGGGTGATTGGTTGTGGTTGCACCGCCGCATTCACCACCATTACAAGTAGCAACGGTTTAGTTTAGAGGATTGAGAATTTATATCTGGGAGTTGATTAGTTAAATTGCATCTATGAGAATGACGATAACCTCCAAAATCAAAATACAAGGGCAGATGCAGTAATGGTTAATGAGTTCGTTGATAGCTTAGAAAGCTTGGCGTCCATGGGGAGTACATTTTTGGCGTTTGAACTTGAGTAGTCAGTGATGAATTGTTGAGAATAATTGATGAATTGTTGAGACTAAGGGGTCATTGATTAGTTGAATTGTTAATTTTCGATGTATTGGTTAGCCTACACTTAGTCTTTGTTTCATGTGCTAAGGTGTAGTTTTTGTATTTCAGATACTACTCATTATAATATTTGCTCGAATCTGGGTAGATGCAGCACCAATTTTACAATGAATAATAAGAAGATTCAAAAGATGAGTGTAAATGTTCATGTGATGAAGAAGTTGAAGTGGTATAGGAAGTAAGGAGAAGACTGAATGAGAGTTTAAGGATTTTAGTTTTTTTTTTTTTTAAATGTGACCTGATTAACAGGTAGTAGGTTACCCGATGCATTGTGAGAAAAATGAGGGCATAGTTTAGCTTATTCTGAGTTAAAGTATAGTTTGGATTAATATGGGAAGAGGAGATATAGTTTGGATTATTCCTATAAAATAACCCTTTAGAAAATAGGGAGGATTTAAACTCGGATGAAAAATAATAAATACTTGAAAGAGATGATCCTAATCAACGTGACCTTTTTGTATCCGTTGTGATCTTTAATTGTTGATCGACATCCAAAATAACTCTTTCATTGCGTAGTTGTTTTTATAATAAACAATACGTACTTTATCGTTGATTGTCGCCATTGGTATTATTAATGAACCATTTTATATCATTCATAACTGTTTTACTATTTTAACTACCGTTGTTTATTTTAAATTGTAGAATAATCTCACAATAAATTTATTGCAAAACTGTTTTTTAAAAGACTTATTACTCTAGAGATTAATGGAATTCTAGAAGGCTAGAAGCTATGGATTGTGGGCTTTTAGTTGACTATGGTATGCAACTGTGCAAGCCACGTCAAGCCCCAAAATGTATATTATCTCCACCACCCCCAAGATGATTTCCCGCACTTGCCTGGTCCTATACTCCTATGTTATTTACCAAGCGTACATCCAACTTTGTTTGACTATTTAGTATGTACTCCATATTGCTATATCACGCCTTACAGTAGTAGGCCATGATATATGGTAGAGCTTCATAGTCGCGCTTCTGTACATTAGACAAACTATGATTTTTTATATTCGGTTATAAAATTAGACAAACTATGGTCTTTCATATTCGGTTATAAAATACGAGCAAGTGGTATCAAAAGTTGATGGCTTGGCTCGTCCCCAAAAATGCAAATGCAATACGGTATTATACTAAGAGATGATTTATAGGTACATAATAGTACATTTGAATTTGCTACAAAATACACGTTTGAAATGAAATTTCCAAATCAAAAATAACCTCACATAATAATAAGACCCAAACACTCGAATTGGAAGAAAAGTTCACTTAATTGTTTTTGATAAAGTGAAGAAAAAGAGCAAAGAAACAAAACCAAAAAGGTCAATTTTATCCAACTCACCCAATGACCCACTGCCACGTGTACTCAAATGACATAATTAAATAGAAACAAAAAAGACTTTTCAAAAGCATCCAAAATAAAATAATCCAAAAAATTACCAAACAAAAAGGTAGTATCTAAATTTGTGGCTGAGAAATGTCGAGTAACTGACGTGGCAATTTATTTAGATTTTTTTTAATTAAAAAACATCAAATACTTTTAATTACTCAAACCATGATGTTCTACTCTTCACAACTCTGAAACACAAACTTCTTTCTCTCTCTACCAAACGACGAAGCTTAACATATTAAACGACATCCTTTCCTCTCTTTATTTTACGAGTTCGTTAGTTTAGAGGCGCCGAAATCGGAAAAAAATGAATTTGGATCCTGCAATTACTTTGTTTGGGCAAAGAATTCAAGTTGATGATTCTCCTTGTGATAATTATAATGAGCACCATGGAATTGAAGTTGTTAAGGTACGTGTTCGTCTCCGTTATATGTTTACTTTGAATTAAATTCCTTGTCGTAACGAATTAGTTACTTAATTTTTTATATAGGTCATTGGGAGTCAAATTGAGTTTTTGATGAGTCGTTTGTTGGAATTGAAAAAAAAAAATAGTGGTTTAGTGACGGAGTTAGAATTTGAAGTTTAGATAGACGAATTAATTAATACTCGTATTATAGTAGTATAAAAGTAAGTTGCATATTTTTGATTGTTTATGAAATTTAAGATGATCCATAATAAAATTAAGGCGAAAATTAGGCCGAATGGCCGTTTAGTTTGTCAACGCAAGAAGCCCAAAGAGTTCAGTGAGTCATACAAAGTTCCTAATATTAATGAATTATGATCAATTGATTCCTGGAGATAACGAAAAGAGAGGCCACGTCAGGACCTCCGATTCGACCAATCACTATTTAACCATTCAGGCAAGACAGAGCCAAGTTAGAGTTTATGTACTGAAATGTATATCAACTTAAATAGTCGGTCAGGTCGATCCCAATTTGAAATACAGAAATCCGCTGCTATGATAGATCTCTTATTCCGATGTAGGGTGATTAGGATATTTGATTTGGTTATTAGTCCCTCCGACTCAATAGATTCTCTGAATTTTTATTCTTTTGTAAGGAATATTTTAATAAAACGTAAACAATTTGTCTAGTTAGAGGGTGTACTTACTAGTATCAGGACACTTATCAGTTGTGTATTTCAGGAAGTAACAGAAGAGGAACCAATGGAGAATGATGAACCGGATAATTCGACAGAAAATGTCATGGAGGAATCCACAAATACACTAGAATTGTCAAAAACTACTGATGATAGCGAGAAAGTAATCGATAGTAAGAAGGATGAGAAAGAATCGAGTGAAACAAAGGAACAGCTCAAGAAACCAGACAAGATACTCCCATGTCCTAGGTGTAAAAGCATGGACACTAAATTCTGCTATTACAACAACTACAACGTTAATCAGCCTCGACACTTTTGTAAGGCTTGTCAGAGGTACTGGACTGCTGGCGGGACAATGAGAAATGTTCCGGTTGGAGCTGGCAGAAGAAAGAGCAAGAACTCTGCTGCTCGGTTCTGTCAGATCACTGTGTCGGAAGATGGAGTGCATCACCCTGGGATAAAGACGTTGACATTTGGGCCGGACAATCAGGGTGTGGAAAATGTGGATGATCGTTCAAGTGGTTCGACTGTCACAGGACTGTCGATGGATGACCAATCAAAGAAAAACCGATCAGAACCAAATCCACAATTTAACGGGTTTGCCAATCCGATGCAATGCTTTCAGGGGCCTTACATGTGGCACCCTGCTGTACCATTTTGCCCCACAGTTTATCCCATGCCAATTTTCCATCATCCATATTGGAACGGATCACCGGTTCCTTGGAATGTTCCATGGGTACCCAACCCGAACAGTCCTACTCTAGGGAAGCATACGAGGGACGGAGAAATTATAACTCCGAGTATGAATACCAGCAGCACCAGCACCACAACCACAACCAGTACAATTCTTACACCAAAGACATTGAGGATCGACGACCCTAACGAGGCAGCTAAAAGCTCTATATGGACGACACTCGGGATTAGGAAGGATAAAGGTGATTGTATAAGCAAAGGATTTTTCAACAGCCTTCAGTCTAAGGAGGTAGAGAAGAAAGACGGTGAAGTGGAAGTGAGTGCAGCATTCAAGGCTAACCCTGTAGCTCTGTGTAGATCAGTCAACTTCCAAGAGAGAGCTTGATGTTTGATGTTCACTTGTATATGAGGCTCTGCACATTTGGTGTTTGAGCCTATTTTAGTTTAGGATAGTTGAGGAGCAAGCGCATCATCAATTACCCCTTTCGTCCCAATCATTTGTTACCATGACAAAAAATAAAAAAGTAGACAGGTGACTGAGACGGAGGAAATATCTTGTAGCATACTTTATTTAAATTAGTGTTTTTTTTCCCTTTTTTTTAATTTGGAGCAACTTTGTCATGAAAATGTTCTTCACCAGTGATTTTGTACATAGTAATATAGATAGGTAGGTGCAATAAGCACCATACATACTTGTATTTAGGTTTGTCTTTGTAATATAAAGACTACGGAATGGTAGGAAAAAAGTATTTGATTTGGCTTTGGATTGTACTTGAGCAATTACCATTTTATCGAAATTCAACATTGGCTGTCTCCATCTAACATATCGCTAATATGTTAAAACTGTGAAACTACAATCAACTCCGATTCAATAATAAACCATCTATAAGTATCCAACTTCTTGATCATTTACACATTTTCGATCCATTATTAACCACCACTTGAATTCAGCAAGTCTGGTTTGTAACGGTCACAACTCATAAGTCACAACCGAATACCGTCATAACTTGTGAACGTGAGAGGTCACAAAGCCAGAAAGGTATGTCCAATATCCAAATGATATGGTATGTAAATGTGACCCTACTTGATCATCAAGTAGACAACTAAGAACCAATACTAGAAAAAGATATTATATGTAAACAAATCAAGGCCACAAAATGCATTATAATATGGACCCCAAGCACATAAGTTATTCATAAGTGATTGGCTTTTTAGACTTTGGTATTTCTTTATACAACTTTTTAATACCTTTACATGAAGAAAAATGTGGCCCTTTCACTATCATGAATTAATCACTTAGGTCCACTTTATTTTGGATGTTATCGTTTACTTTTAAGGCTTGTGGATGAGTATTCAAACTACAATTGGAAAATATCTACTCTTTAATTAGGCTGGTTTATGTGAACATCACAACTCCATATATAGGCCAACAATAGTCACCCTTTGGCCGTTAATGTTCATACCACTTGTCCAAAATTAGAGCGGATAGGTTGATTGTCGACCACTCGGTATTGTTTGACTCCAGTCGGGTCATTTTCAGTTCTGAAAGAATCTAGGTTGGGTCGGATAGAGTCGGGTCATTTCGGGATCAGATCATTTTTGGATATATTATTATCAAGTTTTTTATGAATAAAGGACAGTTTCTAACGATAAACATTTGGGTCGAGGTTATATGGGTTAGGCAGAATTCGGGTTAGGGGACACGTTCGGGTCCTCGGTTCGATATAAGGTTTAGATGATGTTTAGAGTTAGGATTAGATCGAGGCGATTAAATGCTGGTTTGACGGAACATGAGTTGGATACAACGTGAACATTGGTCCAAGGACAACCGGGTTGGCGAGTTTGAGAAGGGTTAGCAGAATAGCCAATGTACTTGGTGGACTTGTTTTGGGCTGAGTTTTTGACCCACTGAATGAAAAAAGAGTACAAGACGAAGAAAATGTGCAATTTAAACACGAAATTGACATGCAGTCCAAAGGCTTATTTACAACTTTTATTACCTCATCAGTTTTACGATGTTGTGTCAGTCGAGTCTGAAGCTTCCGACGAAGAAATTTTATCGACAATCATAAATTTGCTACCAACAAAGGTAAAGTAAAACAAGTTAAAAATCCCTATAGAAGCCAAAACGGCATAGTAGTAATCGAGCCGGTTTTTGTTGAGGTCATGACCACCTAACCATGCCGTACCATCTTTATTTCTACTCGCCGTGTACATGATATTAACAATCGCCGTACACAAGTAGCTAGACATCGACGAGCAAAGGAAATATAACGAGCTAGCCAACGACCTCAATTCCTCCGGCATTTGTGTCGTAAGAAACTCCAACATTGATACTGCGGCAAAAGCCTCAATTAAGCCCGACAACACAAGTTGTGGGGCCATCCACCATATAGCAATAGGCGACACGAATGAGTTGGCTTTCAAGGCGGCTTCTCGCCTTTTAAACTCGATTATAGCACCAGTAGTCATACATAAAATTGCCATTACAATCCCATTTCTAATCCTCGCTTTTACGGACCATCTCACGTCGCTCCTCTTAGCCAATTTCCTCCATATACCGAGAATAATGTTCTCGTATATCAAAATCCAAATCGATAATGATGCCATACATGTAAGAGTTATCCATGCCGGAGGAATAACAAAGTGTTTCCCTACTTTTCGATTTATTTGCAACGCTTGGAGTACTCCGAATGTACCTTGTTGATCCATCGCGACATTACACAAAATACCCGTCAATGTGACGGGTAAAACCCCAATTAGACATTTTAGTTGTTCCACTTGTTGCACACTACATAGTCTCCACTTATTCACCACAATGCCATCATCGTTCACTTCACTTGAGTCCACAATCACCGCGGCATTGTCAAAAAATTTCAGTCGATTCGACCTGCTAAGTCTCGCGACCTTACCACTTGACTCATCAATATGAGGATTGTATAACACGTAATCTCCCCTTGAGGTCATTGTCACCTTTCTTTTCTTAAATGCCGCGACAAAAACCCTAACCATGTCGATGAAGATGCTTCCCTTTGGTTCCTTGAAAATGTATGTGTGACACCCAAGTAAGTAAATCGAAATAGAGAGTACAAAGCACCCGGTTGGGATACCAAACCCGATTGTCCAACTGATATTTGTTTGGATATAAACCAAACCCGTGAGAGCCAATGCCAGAGAAACGGTGAAAGAAAAGTACCACCAATTGTAAAATCGCGCTAATTGGGCCCGTCCTTTTTCCGTTGTTGAATCAAATTGGTCGGTCCCAAAGGCCACATTGCAAGGCCTGATGCCGCCTGATCCAATGGCTATTAGAATTAGAGCTGTGAAGAGTATTGAAAGCTGCCATGGTTTAGCTTGGATGCAATGCTCTGAATTACTCGGGTTACAAGGTGGAGGCCTTAGTTTCGGTATCCCTGCACCTAAGGTCATTGTCAGCATCCCCTGTAGCAAAAGAGCATTATATGACTAACTACATAAAATCATTCCTTTCAGGTTCCAAACTTATTAGCATTAGCCCTTTCTTTGAACGATGAATATAAAAGGTTAACAAATGACTGAGACGGGGAAGAGCAAGACAGCAAGTGGGTAATACAAGGGATGCAACTTACCAACATACACGAAACGGAACCAAGGAGCACAGTGTAGAACCTTCCCAAGAAGGCATCAGAGAGTATAGCACCGGGCAATGTCAAAACATTTGTTGATCCATTCCATACGTTAACCACATTAAGCAATAATATGCCATCCATGTTGTACATTTTGCGCAAATATACAGTTATATTCGCAAACAAACTCACTGTTGCCATCTTCTCAAATGTCTCCGTTGCTGAAAATTTAACCATTGCATTGTTAAAAATATGGAATAATAAAATTTAACTAATCCATTCACTTTGGTTTAATCGTTTTCTATTGTAAATAATTAAAAATACGATTTGATATTACTTAAGTAACTCATTGTCGATTTCTTTATGTAAAGGGAGCCGCATGGGCAGATATGTTGTTGATGTACGGGAATTGAACTTGGGTTATGACTCATGAGTACCATCACTCTTATGACTTTACACGACATCCATTCGACTTTTAGCCTCTAATAAAGTCTAGTGCAGGTGTAATTAAGTCAAATTCATTAGTAAATCACATTTAGAAGGTATTCACTATTTCACTGATTCCAGTCGTAAATACACGTTGAATCATTCGACTGAGGTTCCGACTAAAACAAGGATTAACACCTCAAAAAGATTGAACGTTAAGGTTATCCTTATAAGGATTATTAACACTTGAAAAAGATTGAACGTTAAGGTATCATTAGTAAATTAATGTAATGTCAAAGTTGCGAGCGTCATGACATGGTTTCAAACCCCGTTAACATCAAAATCGCGCTTATGGCTCCTTTTACACCAAATTAAAAGTAAATGAATGTAATGTACCTATAATGAATTTAACGGCTCTCCACCCTCCTCTGTTGTTACTAGAAGAACGAGAAGAGTTATCGGGGGTAGAAGATATTTGATCACCCGTCTCAACATCTCTACGACGACTCTCAACCTCCATTGTAGTAAGTTTGCAGAATCCTACAAATCTTATAATTATCTTCAACCACCACTTAATCAATCAATCGGTCAATCGATAAACTATGACATAACTATTGAGACAAGAAATAAATAAGTTTGCCATAAATCTTAATTAACATAGTGAAGAATATTAGGAGTGTGAATGGTTTAAAGAAGAGGAAGAGGAAGAGAAAGACGAGGCTAAAAGAAAGGAAGTTTGTTGTTTGAGTTTTGAAGTAGTAAGACATAGTTACCAAGATCTCGGCATTACATCACGACTAAACTTTGAGACACCTATTTATTTACTGTCATTTCATACTCATTTTCAAGTCTACATGATGTAGCTATGTTTGTATCTTTGTTGGATCAGTAATAATGTTGCGGACGTACAATACACGTTTTTTATTGTTAAATTTATTTGATTTGAAAATTTTACGTCTTTTAGACTCATACTAAAAAGAATATATAGAATTTCTCAAGACACGAAATGACTCACTGCATCCGACCCTTTCTAAGCCAATTGTATATCAAACCAGTTTTGTTTTATCAATTTTATAATTACTAAAGTTATTCCTAATTCCGCTTAATGCTCATCATTATGAATTATGATATGTGACAAAAAAGGGGGAAAAAAAATAACTGAAGGAAAACCTCTACACTTGATCTTAGCTAAAAGACAGTGACGGGGACGGGACCGGGACCGTAATGGTAAACGGTGTGTACTTTTGTGACAAACTAAGACACATCCTCACTAACATGATTTTGCACCACGCTTCACTGGTGTGTTGTGTGTACTTTTGCGATACCCACAGATTATATTTGGACCACGGTTTATTTTGTCTGTTAGAAATTGCGTTACAGTCTGATTTTTTATTTTCTTTTTGGGGGTCAGAAGAGCCATTAGAAGTGATGATATGAACTTGAAGATACCAAGACAGTTTAGTAGAGATGAGCTTGATATTGTCCAGATTTTCAAATTGATGAAAACTTATGTGTCACGATTGCAGGAAACCTAGGCTAAACTAATTGGTAAAAAAATCGAGTGCCAATGACTGATTCAGGTCTCATTGTTCAAATGATAATATGAAACCCAAATTGGTAAAAAAATGTTAAGGCCAACACAAGTGTACAACATTGTACATGGACGGGTTTCAGTTAGATTTGGTCGCAGAACTGCTTGTTGCGGCCTGATCTTCTCGTCACATTGTCAATGTGGCTGAACCGCCTCAACTTCGGGGTAACTTTTGAACTTTGATAACTGGGTCACGACTCACAACGCGGTGTCCTGGCCGATATCTAATACCATGATATGAGGTTAACAAGGTAACACGAAGGTCCAGGCCTGTGGAAAGTAGGAACAGTAAAACAGTAGCCAAGATCAATAACAGGATGAGCTAATGCTGCAGTCTTTGAAACCAAGAGAGAATGCAAGACATCAGCATATGCAAAACAAGCAAGCTATGTTGAAACGAACCTGTGTTTGTCGATGTTTAGACAACTATTTTCCTGATTTTCGGTTGTTCTTTTCTTCAATTCCAGATTTGGAGAATCTAAGCCGAAGAACCTGAAACACATCCTCCATCTTGACACTTTTAAGTGCCAGAAGTACCAAGGAATGATAAAGCAAATCAGCCATCTCTGAAGCAGCTCGAGACTGATCCTCATTATCCTCCAGTGTCCGGCATAACTCATCTGCTTCTTCCCTGGAATTAGCGGCATTTTGCAAGATAGGTAAATATGTCCAAAACTTTTATTAAATGATAACATGAAACCTTTAGGAAAACTTGTCGATACCTTATAAATACCACCTTTTGCGACTTAATACCCGAGAAAAAAAAAAAATTGAAACATTACCACCTTATAACACACTTATGAGTTCTGACCAAATATTTTCTACCTTAATTGCTTTGCAGCCGGAAAAAAACAGAAATCCTCCAACCATTCCGGAATATTCCATCCAAAATTGTGTTTATATTCCTAATATACCCTTATAAAAATGGTATTCATAAGTTAGTAATTGACAATTCTTTTCTTAAATTTATTTTAGTAAATAGAACTTTTAACAAATTTTACATTGTTCTGCATTATATGATACTCGTATATATGTGAATAACTAAGGGTCAAAGTTGACATCGGATGACCAAAGTTAAATTTGACTAGACAAGGGACGTAGCCGGTAGGTAGTTCATACTCCCTCCTATTCTACATAATTGTCCCATTGTCCATTTTCGTCTATTCAATGTCCCATTGTCTACAATAATTACCATGCTACCCTTGTTACTTTACACATATTACTACCCAACCCACCATTAACCCATCTTATTAACTCACTACCCCACCTATATTCTTACCCCTATACAATACATTTCATTATTTATCTCTATTCCTTAATTTCCGTGTCATTGTCCAAATGGGACATTTATCGGGGGTAGGAGGGAGTATATAAGTCAACACACCTGATCTTTGAGCAAAGCAACTTGTCATCAAGCAATAACTTCTTTGTCCATGAAGGCTTCCCTTCATTCTGGCTCAAAGTTTCAGCTTTTCTTTCAGAAATTGTGGATTCCAGAGAGTATAACGTAGTCATGGCCAGTGTACCCTTTTCGATCTAGATAGCAATTAATCATTCAGAATTTCCACTTACAGAGGTAACAAACCAAGGATGTGAGAACAAATGAAGTTATGTTGTAAACAGAAGCGGCGGGCACAGAACAAACCTGAGGATCTTCAAGAAATTTAGAGACGGAAGAAAAGTAGCATGTTTCTTCTCCGGTGTGACAAGAGGGTCCATCAGGTTTTCCCAGGTAAATTATCTGACACACAAAAGAACAATGTCTATAAGTGAAGTTTACTACCTCGTTTGTCATGAACAAATTTCTAAGTTGTTTTGCGCAAAAATCGAGTATAGAACAGAGTAAGATGTAGATTTGATGGGGTTGCAGACCGTAATGACCACAAATAACATACAAAAGAGGGAATGTTCCAAAGGAGAAGTTTAATTATGAACACCTCAAAATGGTAAACCTAAACTTTAGGCATGACAGGGATCAGGAAAGAATAATATACATTGTGTACCCAAATGAAGTATTCAGTGCATAGTAATACATACTGAATCACGGTCACAATCCAGAAAAATGTCATGAACATTGATGAAATTCGAAGAGGTCTCTCCTTTTGTCCATAACTGTGATCTTGACCTACTGTAGAACGTTGCTTTCCGGGAAGAAATGGTTTTGGCTAGTGCGTCCCTGTTAACAAAGCCTTGCATTAAAATTGCTCCTGTATCAACATTTTGAGCAATACCCACTGCTAAACCCTTGTCATCCCACTTGATACTGTCTAGCAAAGCCTCAACCTATCATTTTCACATTTTCTCAAATCAATCTCTAGCATTGTCTTTATACAACACCATGAACAAAGATACACTTCGATAAGCTTTAATTGCACTAAGATGTAGTTAGATTGAATTCCAACTCATTGCCACAAGCATTGGTAATCGTGTATTGTAATGGCGATGAAGGAAGCAAAACTATGGTCGTTCGTTATCATTCCAAAATTCATCGACCTTGCAACAAGCAAATGGAAAATTTTAATTTTGGGTCATGTAAAATAACCTCTAACACAGAGTAAGGCTGAGCATATCAGACCCTCTTATCCCGCAATTTGCGGAAGGCAGTTGGTTAGGGTAGTGTTATTGTGGTGTGGAAAAGTATTCTATAATCCGTAGCGGAGCCAGTGGTTAGCAAGGGCAAGCGCACCCCCCAAACAACAAACTTTGGAACTCTAAGTTAAAATTCCGACTTTTCCTAATTATTCCTACTGCATTACTAGTTCACCCCCAGAATTTTTCAATCCTTGATTAAAAATTATGCTTTCGCCACTGTCTATGTTCATGCTCAAAACACTAACATCACATATATAAACATGATCAATACAAGAACTTGACAAACAAATATATAAAAACACATTCTTATTTACTCCGGGCATATCCGTCTTGAACTTAAAACAGCGTAGCCAGCAAACCAGTAACATGTTGCATACCTTTTTATCAAAGGAATGAGGGACAGAAGAGCAAGCCAAAACCCTAAACTGGGTTTTCTTAACAAACCCAATTCTGTAATTCAAATTATTTGAAAATAGAAGCTGGGATTTGCGAGGAAAGAAGGCAGATTGAAGAGGGTAATTGGGGGAAAATACAGCCATTGAATAACTGTGAATGGGCAAAAATGAATTGAATTAGACAGAGAGCAATGAATTAATCAAGCAAATTAGGTTTAATTATTACAGCAGATAATAATGTAGATCAATTGTAAGAAGTATTGGAGAAATCAAATTACCTCTGAAGATTATGAATTAGGGTTTGATATTACAGCAAATACGATTCGCGGTAACTTCACGCTTGATTCTTAAGACTACAACTACTACAAGAGTGGAAGAAAACAAACAAACATGGAATTTAGCCGACAACTTGATAAGAGTGGACCTGACCCGTTGAGACTTGAGATCAAGCCGGGTCTCGGTCTGATCGGTTTGGATCGGGTTATTTCCAGATGTATGTGTGTTGAGTGGGTTATTTATTTATCTAGCCATTTTAAATTGAGTCTCTTTTGAATTGGGCTAATTAGGTTAGTTCGATCCGAGCTAAAAAAAATACTCCGGCTTGTTTGAAATTAAACTCATTTTGGTTGGCTCATTCTCGGATTTCAGGCCAATTTAAAGTTGTATTATGCGGTTTGGTTTGAGTTAAGTTTTTCAAATAATCTTAAGACTTTAATGAGATAGCACTTGTTTGGTGCTTTGAGATCTGAAAGAAAAGAATATTAAGAAAACGAGCTTTACATAATACTCTTTAAAATAATCTAATTTTTTTTATCTCAATTTTGGACTCCTCTTAAGCTTTGTGATGTTTATTATCATTAAATTAAATGGTAGTATTTGAGCTCGTTTCGTGATTAAAAAGACTACATTTTTAAGCAAGACTAGTTATTTCACAATTCATTATCAAAAATATAAAAAATATACATTTATTATGAAATCATAGTTTGCATAAATATAAAAAATATACATTTATTATGAAATCAAAGTTTGCAAATGCTACTTCATTCAAATCGAATGATAGTTTGAATGATAATCTTGGAGGTTGGATGCATTCCCCCTAAATTCATTAAAAACGTAATGATTCCCCCCTAAATTCATTAAAAACGTAATGGAACAAAAATGCGAATAAAAACATGACAAAAACATAAGCCTTTGTCCATTTATGCAAAGGCGTCTAACACCTTTCTCTCTAACTAGCTCAAGTAAAACGGCACTTATTATTGAGACGCATGCATGCACACGATTGAGCATATAGAGCTTATCTATCTATATATAAATAATAAAAACACAAACTAAGCACATATCCAAATGCCACATTAACATTTGCAATTACCTATACAACCCACTCTCACGTCACCTAATCATTTATTAAGAGGCAAAAAAAAAAAAAAAAAAAAAAGTATCACATTAAAATTTAGCATGTCAGAAATATTATTTTTTATTTTAAAAGGGAAAAAAATAATAAATGTAACACCCCCATTTATATAGGAGCCTTTAGCAAGACATTCCCACATAAATGAGACTGTTACCATCTCGGTTTCCCGATGTAGTGAATAACAAATGAAACAACCAAATATAAAATTTAACTCAAATATCCATTACATTTTTTTTCTTCCTTAAACAAATACATTACAACACGCAGCAGAAATGAAATACAACTGAGTAGATGAAGACTAATTAGTGATCTAGAACTAAGTCAGTCGATCCAAGCTCTCATGCAAATCCCATGCTCCTAGTCRGCTAGTCTCAAGYACCTGCAAGTCTGCTCCCCATTTATGGTTCATCACAGGTGTTCACGAATACACGATCAACCACGAGGTTGAGTAGGAATTTATTAAACAACATAATAACCATCCAATTCCACTTCGTCCAACAACTTCTGTCATTACAACTATCCTCATAACCACCGTTCACTTACTTCACTTACTTAACTCACTTTATTGGCACTAGCACTACCCCCCTTAACATCGTGTCATGCTCAACTGGCAGTGGTACTTGTGTACTATGCTCACCTGGCAGTAGTAATCACTTACTATGCAACTCAATTATATTTCATATGTTTTCACTTACTGGTAGTAGTAATCACTTACTATGCTTCA
>VHZZ01002057.1:22437-36659 GCA_009801015.1 Silene noctiflora
CAAAGTGTTTTATGTTTTATTTTTTTGAAAAAGATATTTTAATCATATGTAAACAAAATTAGACATAGGATGCAAAATTATAACTAAGTTAATTATCCCGTTGCAACGCACGAGTGTCAAACTAGTATTTCATATGAAATGTATGCCAATGTGAAATATACTTTTGAATTATTATTATTATGATCTACTTATATTATTATAACTATTATTAAAAACGTACCTTATAACCCACATACGTAACAATGACTTTAAGTAGATATTGATTACTTAAATAGACAATAATCATCCTGTGCCTCAATGGTTAGAAGGTCAGTTATGGTGTTAGAGGTCATGGGTTCGATTCCTCTCAACAAGAAAAATTACCAATGTCTTCACAAGCGGTGGTGCATGGACATACATGCTTGTTCGGTGAGCGGCGATCCTACGTGCCATGTCTCACATTGAGTGCGGGGGCCTAGCTAGGGTGTTGTGGCATATAGGGCCTGCAACTTATTATGTTCTAGCCAATTGAGATACTAACAGCTAGGGTGTTGTGGCATATAGGGCCCGCAACTTATTATGTTCTAGCCAATTTAGATACTAACACGTTGGTCGCTAAAGTAACTACTTCACATTTGGTAGCTAAAATTAGTAGCCAATTCTGTAGCAAATTTAGCGACAAGGCTATTAGATACGAACCATATTCCGTCGTAAATTCTGTCTCTATTTGTAATTAGCTACCGAAATCAAGTGGTTTGCTACTGAAATATTTGTAGCTAATTGGCTTTCACCTTGTAGTGTTAGGGTTAGGGATTTTAATTAAATTTGATTTCAATTTGGGGATAATTCGTTTTATATTGATGATCTGAGTAAAATAAACGATTTCTGGAGTTAATTACGCTAACAATGTCGCCCCTTCCTCATTTCCATTCTTCTACTCTTTCAGAATGACTCTTCGAAAGACCTTTGTTTTATCAATTTGCAACATTATTGGAATGACTCTTCCATCACTTTCTTTAATTAAGGGAATGCATAAAATGGATCAGATATTCAAATGAGAATTGATTGCTGATTTAGTTGTTGAAAGGTCAAAGTGAAAAGCTGATAGTGGAAATGTAATATCACCTGACCATATTGCCAACATTGAGACTATGAAGTTCTTAGTAAGCTATTCTTAACAGTTAATTTTCTATCTTACATAAATATATTTAAGGGGTGATCAATAATGCTAGAGACTAAAGATAATAACCTTTTGGCAGATTGGCACTGTACAATTGAATGAATGGAACTTCAGGTGTACAAGATTATACGAGACTTCTCATGATCACATCAGCGAAAACTGGCATCCACGGATGATTGTGGATGTCTTTGTTGTCATATACCTTTGTTAACTAAACTRTTGTCTGATTGTTTTTGTCCTCCATTTTACATTTTCTATAAATTACTGATACTCATGACTGGATGATGGAGGGTCTTTCTTGAAGTGGATATAGAGGATTCAATTACTAGCTTTCAACCACCCCTTTTCAGTTTAACTTTAATTTTCTTTGGTTATAGATTAATGAGCAAAAGACTCTAGAGGAAATGCTTTCTATACTGCAGCGAGTTCTGGAAGAAACTGCACCTATACTTGACTGGTTTCCCTTCTCATTCTGTTTGGCCTAAGTGAACTTGAGAAATAAACATTTCTGAGACGAGGGAGGTAAAGAGCTGGGTTGTTATTATAACTCAATGCTGAATTTTCTTGGACAGAACTGTAGTAACTGGCTTAAGGCTGAAATAGGATAACATGTTACATGAAATTGTTTTTCTGCATGACTTATCCATTCCTATTTCTTTGGTGCTCAGGCCAAGCAGAGGCGGAGGAGAGAAGAGCAGGAGAGGAAGAAGAAGCTCGTGAAAGAGACCATGACAAAGAATATGTATTTTGATTTTTGCACATAACCCAAACACAACAACCACGGTTAACTTTCAGGTGAGACTTGATTAGATACTTTCTCATTTTGTGCAATTCATTTTCTTCTATTTCTCCTTGTTACGCTCATTTTCTAACTCCATCAAAATTACATCATTAGTTAATCATGTGTGCCTTACGCTAATCAAATTATTTAACCATTATTTGTGGTGGAAGAATCAACTTTAAGAGAAAGGGATTAACCCTTTTGTTGATGTGAGTTCTATTTTCCTTTACAATGCTAGAGAATTTCCCTACTTTGGACATATATGTCAAGATTGACCTAGTCCAGTAGTTTCTTATCTAAATTTGAAAGACTATGATTCATGCTAACTGGAGTTTTATGATAAGAACTACTCTTGTATTTCTCTCTAATATTAGAATTTACCGACATGATTAATCTTTTTCCAGAGAATAGCCAAAACCTTAAACATGTCTTGAGAGAAAATAAAGAATGCAACTGAGGTAAGTGAGCTTTATTTTTTAGATATCCCTTGAAGATGTATTGTCATTAAGTGAAGTTTGTTTCCGAGCTGATCGTTGTTGCATGACTGTAGGTTGTCAGACTGATCTTTTTTCTTCTTTGGACAGGCAGCCATTCCCCTCGCTTAATGGCTTTCCTGGAACTACCTAACATAGGGTAAGTTTATTAATGTGAGATGAATGTTGTCTTAATTCCCTGACTATGGCATCTACTAGAGTGTTCAATGTGCTCTCACATAAGGGGCTAATCAAAATTTTGGAACTCAAAATCTTCTTAATCTTGCAGTTATATTACTTTATTATATAATTTTTTTTTTTATTAATATTAATTGGGTCTCAACTAGATATTTACAATAGGACTTCTCATTCCCGTCAGATGTCCGTTTTCCACCCACTCCCTACTCGGAGCAAGATTTTTAGTAGGATTTGAATCTCATAGTGGCTAAATAATTCGATTTTTTAGTGTATGTATTATTCTTATCTGGATAGTTTTTGTGTATCAAATTTGCAGGTGTTGTAGGGCATTAAAGTCGCTTGATGTGTAAAATGATGCTGCTTGGATCACGGGGAAAATMTGTAGCTTGAGTAGAATATGCTTATTTTTTTAGCTTTAAGTATTGATGTTAATTTGTAATGGTAGCTTTATGTTAAACATTGGTTTTATAATTAATTATTATCTTAATAAAAGACTTTACATTTACCAAAAAACATGTTTTTGGAAATATTTTTTTTTTTAAAAAAAAAAATTAATTGAGAAACGGCTACGGTTGTTAAAATAGAACCGTAGCCTTTTATCGACATAAGGCTACGGTTAAATCTTAATAGCCGTAGCCAAAAGTGACTTTAGGCTACGGTTCCTGACCGTAGCCATAAGTACTTGATCTAAGCAACGCCTTGATTTACTACGGTTTAGGAACCGTAGCCAAAAGCCCTTTTTGACCGTAGCCAAAAGGCATTTCTGTACTAGTGAAGGTAAATCGTCCCACATTATAAGATTATCACAAGGTGGGGTGATCCCATAATTATAAATAAGAGTTATCATTGAAACTTAGATATCAACACAAAATATTTGGAGTGACTCAAGTGCGATAATACAAACAATAACATCAAATATTAAGCACGTAAATATTTATAGAGGCGATTATAAATTAGTGCTATTATAATATGTTTATCTAAAAAAAACTATGAAAATAATATAATTATATTTGTGGTAAAAAAATGCAATCATTAGAGCATAGATTTCATATAATTTACACATACTAAAAATTGTGTAATTTTTAGTTAATAAATTTGTCCCACATTGAAAAATATTGTAGGTGTGATGAATATAATACGTATAAATAGTTGAATGGTCCAAAATCAAAAGATTATGAAGTGACCCCATGATTATAAATAAGAGTATCATTGAACATAGGTATCAATCAAAAATATTTTGAGTCTCTCAAATATTGTCTTAGAAAACTCTCATAAATAAGAGTTTATATTAACGGACGCGTCAGTTACAACAATAACATATAAATATTAAGCCTTACAACCTTTTTCTTCATTAACAAAGTGTTTTATCTTTTATTTTATTTGAAAAAGATATTTTAATCATATGTAAATAAATAATTAGACATAAAATGTAGTATTACAACTAAGTTAATTACCTCGTTGCAACGCACGGGTGTCAAACTAGTATCCTCTTCTATTTTCAGCAATAATATATTGTAGTCAATCTATTTTGAGCAGAAAAAAAATCCCATTAATTGGTTCCATTAATTGACAAAAATCTAGGTAAAAAATCCTACTTAGTGTTATTCTTACAAAATCTTTCTGACTAATTTGATTTCGTTTATTAAATTTTTTTTATTAAAAATCAAGAAATATAGAGATGTAATTTTTTAAATCAATTTTTAAATATTTTTTCCAAATCAACTTTCTAAAAAATAACAGGCATCTAAAATACTTTTTATTTAACTCCCATATAGGCCAAATTTCATAAAAAACATAGAAAATGAATTCTCAGTTACTAAAGGCGATTCAGAATTCGTCTTAATACAAAATTTTATAATAATACATTTATTAAATGTAAAAATGTTTAATAGCAACATTTTAATTACAACTTTCTCTAATATAACCCTTTACAAATACCGTACTGTAGTACGGGATCTATACTAGTTAATGTACTAAATGGCTTCGCTCAAATAATTATTAACTATTAAGTCGGTTGGTTTCCATTAAGATCGATAATCATAGCCATCGTAAATAGAAATCGGGTTAAATACTACCTCATATAAATAGATAAAACAAGAGTTTGTTATTCCTTGGGCATTTTGTTTATTGTCTCATCCATCTATTTGACCCGTTTTACTGTATTAAGATTTGTAAGGTATTTAGAGTAAAGATTAGAAAGGTTTTATGGTATTTAGAGTAAAGATTAGGAACATAATATAATAAATATTGTGAGATTATGAAACACAATATTATAAATATTGTGAAGGTATAAAATAGATATAATTAGGCAAATTACTTAATAGTATGAGATGATACTATAAATAAGGTCTTGCATGTGTACTTTTTTTTAGTTGTAGAGGGAGCTATCGGGAAATTTTGATTTCGAAGGAGTTCGAATTCAGACCATGAGTACCACCACTCATAATTTTACCAACGAAGTTAATAGTCATTCACTCATAATTTTACCAACTAAGTTAGTAATCATTGCACGTCTTGTATATTCATATCAAAGGAACAACTATCACAATATAATACATACTCTCTTTCGGAGTACGAAGTACTCATAAGTCATAATTTATCATAAGTAAAATGCAATGATATCACATACGACGAGTTTTTCGGCACGACAAATGATCGGGCCGACTTTAATTTGTATTCATATTAGTACATCAATCATATTTTTTTTTTAATAATAATGTATTTTTTATTTAATTGTGAATATATAACCATTAGGTTAAAAACAAATTACGTGAAATCAAGTGAGTTGGCCTCAATCTTAGCTAGATGCTAAAGAGTCGTTTGTCAAAAGATATCAACACTGACAGCTTGAAAGGCATCATGGAAGATTTTGTAAATGGATATGTACTCTACTAGGACTACTAATCTCTACAGACAATGTGTACAAATTTAGTAATTTCCCAGGGACGAGAAATTCTTGTATGACCCTTTTTTTTACCCCTAAAGATAATTCACCAAATGAAATAATATAATGGCTTAGGTGTAAAGAGTATGATTCTTCTAAGAAGCACAAGAATTTTTCTTAGGGACGTTTCAAATTAACTTGGATTAGAGCTTTTTAAAGTCAATTAAGCTTCACAGATGCAGAAATGAGTGAGGAGAGAAATTAAGATGAGAAAAATATGCACTATGAAAATAAGAATAGTAAATAATATCGTTTTTCACATTGAAAACTCTAAAAAAAACCACAAATTTAAAAATATGTACTATAAAATCGTTGTCCACGATGAAAACCCTAAGAAAAATCACAAATTCTCATTTACAATCATTATAAATGAGAATAATTTACAACTAAAATTTAAAATCACCCAAGTCAATATCTTTTTGGAGGGTAATGATCATACCAGTATACCACACCTTCGTTACATTTTATAACAGTTATACGGGAAAATTATAAGCAAGACTTATGGAAATAAAAATTTTATGTACTTATAAAACCAGTTGTGCTTATGTGTATAGTTAGATCTGGTAAACAAGTTAATTAGGTTAGGTACACGTCGGGTTATGCTCGGGTTTCACAGAATTTGGGTCAGATTAGTGACGGAGCTAGGAATTGACCCCAGCGGGAGTGAGCACCCCCTACATTCACCACTGGGTCAAATTAACTTGGATTATTATCAAGTTATTTAGGTATAACCGACCTTGTGAAACAATAAACATTCGGGTCCTGTAATTTAGATCATGTACCGGGCCAATCTTGGGTCCTCAATTCAAGTGACGGACCGGGTACGAATCGAGTTATTCGGCTCGGGAAATTTTGGGGTTAGAAAGTTAAAGGACTAATTATTTCATACAACTTAAACTTTAAGAATTTAATTTCACGATGGATAGAACGAAGGGGTTGAATTACCGATTTCACCCTTCCATAAAAATGCAATCACAAATGGCAAAGCTTCCTTCCATCCCACGTCTCTTTCAATCAAGACCAGTAGTATTTAGCAAAGTCATCTACCCATTTATACAAAATTTTCATCTCTTAAATCCCCCCAAAACTTTCTCACTTCTTAATCAAACATATTCTTCTTAATCATCTCATCTTCTCCTCTCTCATCTTACCTAAACAACTTTCTTAACTAATCCCCATTTAGAATAATTAATGATTTCCAACACACCCTCTTAAACTTTCTTGTTCAATTTTTTTCCACAAAAGAAATAATTTGCATTTTATTGGGAATTCTATGATTTTAAAAAGAGGTGTTTTAGTTTAGACAAGAAGGAAGAAATTACTCGAAAAGGCTACATATACACGAAGCGTACAAGGCCCTATCTGTCATCTTCCGAGATCACTAGCACTTTTACAAGTACTTATCTTTGTTGAGGGGTTTTAAGAAAAACAAATAAAATGGAGAACATGGAAATGGTTGATGGAGGAGAGCAAGAAGCGATGGATTTACCACCAGGATTTCGGTTTCACCCGACCGACGAGGAGTTGATCAGTCATTACCTGACCCCTAAGGTTGTTGACAATGATTTTATTGCTAGAGCTATTGCAGAGGTCGATTTGAACAAGTCCGAGCCTTGGGAATTACCAAGTAATCAAAACTTCTTACAAAAATTCATTACACGTAAAGGTCTAGTCGTTCTCGAATTTTTCATTTGTGTTAAAACAATGGATTGAATACTTCTTTCGAAACCCCTTTAATTTGGAGCTTGTTTTCTTTTGTTCGTTCTCGAATCGACTGGCCATGCTACTTGACTTGACTTGGACTACAACTATACAATTCATCTATAATACATGGTTTAAACATGTTCATTTTTTAATCTGATCATAAATTTTGATGTTCGAGATTAGTTTGCTAATAGTATGGTATTTTCGGTTGTTGATAGGTCGGGCGAAAATGGGAGAAAAGGAGTGGTATTTCTTCTGTGTAAGGGACAGGAAATACCCGACTGGGTTACGGACAAATAGAGCAACCGAGGCCGGGTATTGGAAAGCCACAGGGAAAGACAAGGAAATCTTTAGAGGAAAAGCCCTTGTTGGTATGAAGAAAACATTGGTATTCTACAAAGGACGAGCTCCCAAAGGCGAGAATTCCAATTGGGTTATGCATGAATATCGGCTTGAAGGTCGAACTTCACTGCGATACCTCCAGCCTAATACTAAAGTAAGTATTCATTTCCTTGATTTACTTTGATATAGCTTAATTTGCTTTCCCCTGAATTTCCCCTGTTTCAAATCACTAATTCATAAATGAATATGAGACGGTGTTATGATAAGTTTATCGTGAGATTTCTCATACCGTGGGTAGTTAATTTATTTTTTTATTCCATATTCTTCAATTTCTTTTGTTTATGTTCTAGTATGTGATACATTATGTCTCATATTATCTTAATGTGAGACCGTCTCTTAGAAAACTTTTTTCATATACTTCAAAATTGGTTATCTGGTTCGATACAAGCGCGGCATTATTGACTGGGTCATTCTAGTGTGATTTTATCATTCCAAATTGTGAACATGGTCTTTTTTAAATAATTTGTATACGCAGATCACAGCAGATGAACATGAGTTTAATTTCAAATAAGTCATTTTGAGTCGATTGCTTGTTTCGTTGTCTCAATTGGATTGAATATCTCGACTACGAATGTATTGAAAAACAATACAGTGAACAATTACGTACAAGTTTTATACTTTTGTACTAATATGAATGGTTTATTTGGTTGCAGAATGAATGGGTGATATGTAGGGTGTTCCTAAAGAATGCTGTAGGAGAGAAAATCCCTTTTCCGAAGTTAATGAGACCGGAATCATACAACACTGAGTATAATCCTTTGGGAAATTTACCGCCATTGACGGAGTCATCACCTTATACTACGACGACAAAAAATTGTGCATCTCACGTGCCCTGCTTCTCCAACAACATGCCCATGAATACCTCATTCAATGGGTTTGTCAGCAACCAATTCCACTCGATTCCTCCGAATTGCGACGTCGATGGTTACACTAAAATTGGTCCAATTGGTGATGGTAATTCTTATTTTCCTGGGAATTATACAATGTCAGACCAAAGTATTCTAAGGGCCATTCTTGAAAATCATGGAACAGAGACGAAACAGAGTATAAAAACAGAGACAAATAATTACGGTGCATCTATGGATAATTCTGGTTTAAGCAGTGATAATTACGACATGGTTCGGACACTGTTTGATTATACTCATGACCCGTCGACTTCTGGTGGACCCACGGGTTTGGAGCATGTATGGAATTATTGATAAAATTTGAAGAAAAATATAGGGAGATATGCTCATGCATCATGCATGTAGTAGGAATAGAAGCAAAGAAGACCATATCAACTTGAAAAAAATAAAATAAAAAATATTATAGTTTTAATTATTTCATGTAAAGAATTATTGCAATTGGAATTTGGAAGGTAAGATGCTGATTGAATAC
This sequence comes from Silene noctiflora, assembly GCA_009801015.1. Classification (NCBI taxonomy): domain Eukaryota; kingdom Viridiplantae; phylum Streptophyta; class Magnoliopsida; order Caryophyllales; family Caryophyllaceae; genus Silene; species Silene noctiflora. The sequence goes on from VHZZ01002057.1 coordinate 31,476, forward strand.
TATAATAGGAATATAGCCATATAGGATGTGTCAACTATTTGATCATCTTGTTTTTTTAGTCGATTGATATCGTTCTCATTAATTAATTTTGTTTCGATTTGATTTTGATTACATTTGATTTAATATAATGACGAATTAGTTAGTTGTCACTGTTGATGGTAAGACTTACTTTGTCCCGAGTTATCCATAAGGTCGGATGTCTTACCTCGGTCGGAGTGGCACAAGGCTTAGTGACTGATTTCGTACGGGACAACCACTTTTCGATTGGAATCACTCTATATGATACAATTCGGATTCTCTATATGATACAATTCGGACAGACTACGCTAGTGACATTGCCTAAGTGATGTCACACGATGACTTCAAGAGAATGATGTCATCTTACATTATCAAGGACTGTGGGAAGATGATGGAAAGGCAACATATTAGGCATCCTCCGCTCCCTCTCTATTAGCGATAGCGAACGAATAAGAGCATAAGGTAAACTTAAAAAAAGGTCGAAACCATTAACTAAAAATTTCGAAGTTTTCATCGTTCAAGAGGAGTAAATGCTCTACTAACCCCCTCACTCCACCATTAAACTCGACTTATTAAAGATAGACAACCCATTTAATTTCAAAGTGGTAATGTCATGAAATTCATGGCCATGAGTCACAACAATAACTAACCAATTAATCCTGAATATGTTGTTTCTGTACTACAATATGATATTGCAGTTTTAAGGCAAATTTATTGATTCCAACTTGAACAATAAGATTACAACGTTCTGTTATATAATGGTATACACATCATTTGTGAGTCATTTTCTTTATATCAGCTTAAAATGCATGAATCTAAATCCGTCATAGGATAAAGTTTGGTAAGAGGACCATTTTCATGTCCTCATTCATCCATTGCTCTCTTTGTCTTTATTCACCTCTAATTAATGGAAAAAAAAAAAATAGGTAGTGCTGCTATAACCGTTTATGCTTTTTCATTTTTATCATCGAAAAAGATGTTTTATCTACGTCATGGATAACTAAGGTATGGAAAAAAGAAAACGATAAAAACCGAATCAAATAACTTTTGACAAGTACTTGAAAGTGATTGTCTTGTAGTAATTTTTTCGAGTTTGTCAGTTGGTCTTTTGCTCGTCGTAATTTACAGAGGGAGGTACATAGTTGGTGCATGTTATACCATCGTTTCTAGTTTGAAGAGTCTAAATAGACAGTATAGCTCAAAACATTTGTGATATAACCGTTTCGGATTTGTCGTCTATGTAGTAACTCCGCCTTTGGGGTTTCTCAAAACAAAAAATAAAGATTTTTTGTTAAAGTTTTCATTTATTGGTTAGCCTTTTAAGTTTTAATCAGATTTACAAACCGTAATTCTAGTTCATCACTCCCGTTTGCCTATTCATAATAGATACGGAGTACTTGAGTGAAACAATTCCTCGATCTCGGACTCACCCCCTCGTCCCCTCCATTTATGTATGTCTTCCATTTTCTTTACTCCGTATTTTGTTTGAAAAGGAAGTCTAAACGTATGATTATGGAAGACAAGAGGTGAGTGCGTGCTTAATTAATCAATTTGAACCAAGTAGAGCACATCATGATACCACATAATATTACGTTTTTTTTTTTTTTTTTTTTTTGCAATCGTCGCACTACATAACATTAATTGCCAAAAAAAAAATGACATTAATTGCCAAGAGTTTTACTTTAAACGGAGAGGCAACTTTAATTTCCCGATTGGTTTGTTACAACACATTTGATTTATAGCCGGAGCAATATAATTTCTGGCCTTTTATGTGTTTAAAGTAAAGACAGTGATGAGTAAATTATTAAATTAAGGTCACCACCATTATACGTGTACGCGGACACAGACTAATTAGAAGGCCAATGTACGACACGGTCTAATTTGATAACTGTGATGACGTAAATATGATGAAAGAAGAAAAAAAAAGTCTACAACAAAACAGAAGCAATGACGGTAAATAAATTTATCAGGGTAGCAAGAGTCAGATTTTCAATAACACTTGCCGGAGTATAAAAAAGAAAATTCAAAAAATGTTATCTGTTTCCGATAATAGTTGTGCAGGAATGTTGTGCCATCATAGCAGATAATGGCCATGAGGGTCTCCAGTTATGAACTCGGGTTCTCACTTGTATCCTCAAGTGAACTGAAGTGCAATGGAGTACAATCACCTGTCTAAAGATGTAAACTGATATCAGGAAACATCAACACAGATCTCATATCTGCACAAAGCTGCATGGCATTTATGTTGATTAAAGTCTCACATCGCACACGAGGCTGTAAGCCCGAGACAGCAATACCCATACGAACTAATCCACTTTTTGAAATACGACCCATTATATGTTAGAACACGCAAGCCCAGCTGCTGGCGATATAGTTTCATCAAGCTCCAAATTAATACCAACTTCTGCCTGAGTATTCTAGGACCTGCTTTACTCGTCATTTGTGAATGTCAGCAGTATCCAACAAAGTCCAGCAGACTAAATACTCCATTTGTCGTCGCTGATAGCTCAAGGACTCCATTTTTGCTGTAGTATTGGAGAATGAATGTGGGTTCCCCTAGCCTACTTTCATGTGCTTAAAATAAAACCAATCCAAAGGGACGAACATAAACTTTTTCCGTTACAAAAACAGGCCTCTAATCTCCTCCTGCTTCACAATCCCCAAACTTGGGCATCTCCTCTAAGCACTTCGAAGCCGATTTAACATCCCCAATTTTTCCGTAAGCCTTACATAGGCAGGAGTATATAACTTCGTCTGGCAAGAACCCTAGCTTGAACATATCTGCCTGGATCATCAGCAGATTATGAACATGATGCGCTCGAGCATGAGCAAATATAATGATTATGTAGGTTAGTTGATTAGCTCGTAAACCATGAGCTCTCATATCTGAGAAAAACTTACTGGCTTTAAATATCCTCCCTTCCTTGCACAGACCTTGTATAAGGGCTGTATATGCAACATGATTAACAGGAACTTTGTTTGCATCAAACTGATTTTCAATCCCTTCCAAACTTGCCGAACTAGTAAGTTGGAGAAAATGTTTGAACGCATTGTTGACACTCCCATTTTTACATAATCCATCAATAAGACAAGAAATTGTGAATGCGTTAGGGCGAACCCCAGCCTCCTCCATTTCTCTGTATATTCGTAGGGCAGTATTTGTGTCCCAATTCTTGAAATAACCATTTATCAAACTTGTGTAGGTGACAACATCAGGAGCAATCCCTATTATTATCATTTCCCGATATATCCCTATTGCGGTGTCCATATTCCCCAATCTGCAGTATTCATGTATAAGTGGAGAAAAGGTGAGAGCATTTGGTTTTATGCCCTTGTCAATCATTAGTGAAAATAATTCCAAAGCTTTCTCCATGTTCCCTTGTTTGCAGTGACCGTTTATTAGTGAGTTGTACGTCACACAATTTGCAGGAATCCCAACATTGCTCATAATTGACAGTAGCTCATCTGCTTCTGTAACTCTCCCTATTTCAGATAGATGCTTCACAAGTATACTATAAGTGAACACATCAGGAAGAACATAAACTTTTCCCATTTCAGCAAACAAAGCCCGAGCTTCAGAGATATTTCCAGCTTTACACAGTCCTTCAATCAAACTACTATACACAAATACATTGGGAGGAGCACCAACCTTCATCATACAAGGAAAGAGGGCCCTTGCAGCATCCATTTTGCCGTCTTTACAAAAACCATCAACTAAGATCCCAAATGTAACCACATTGGGATCCAAGTTATGACTTTGCATTTCCCTAAACAACTCTAAAGCGCGCCTTAGCTTGGTCATTTTGCAATACCCATCCATCAAAATGTTGTAAGTGTATAAGTTGGGAGCCACACCAGACTCTTTCATTGCTTTAACCAAATCCTCTGCCTCTGACATATTACTCTTGTTGCACAAACCACGAATCAAACTCGTGAATATAACAACCGTGGGCTTGAGGCCATTTCGGACCATCTCGTCAAACAACTTCCGAGACTTCAAAATGTCACTACGACAAGCATCTATTAACGTACCATAAGTATGAACACTAGGTACCAATCCCTGAAATACCATCTCCTCATACATCTCCCAAACAAAACCAAACCTACCCAACTTAACTAACCCATTAAGAAGTGCATTACAAGCCTGCGTAGACGGCAACTCCCCAATATTTCTATACACCCAAACAGCCTCATCCACAAGACCCAACTCACACAATGCCATCATCAAAATCCCAAACACATTACGATCAAACTTACCTCCATCCACCCAATCCACCCTACTCAAATCCCTAAACACAATAACACAAACACGACGAGACGGGCAATTCAAAAGAAGGTCCTGGATGAGGCATTTCAACAAATACCTTGCCTGCAAGTACCATTTAGCCTTACTTAACACATGAAGAATCGCCGAATGCGCGTATCGATTCTTCATTACATTAATCTGAGACTTAACTGAAACAAAATAACTCAATGCTGCTTCAGGGGTTTTGCTACTAAGAATTCTAAAGGTAAGTTTTTTCATATAATCATTTGATGAAGAAGTAGACCAATCATGGGATTCTTGGTTAATATTACTACTACTGCTGCTAATTAAGCAAGTTGAATTTCTATTAAAGTAGCAACTTTTAATCTTTGGAGCATAGTGTTTCAACATTTTGTATGATCAAAACAACATACAATTACATAATCCTATAAATGAGATTGGATCATCAAAAATTAATTAATGAGAAGATTTTGTTGGAAGTAGTGGCTTGAAAAGCCAAACATTGAAAACTCCATTTGTCCCACATTGGTGAGAAAATGGATGTTTCTTATGTTTATATATCTCTACTCACCTTACCTTATCACTACTGGGTATTGGGAATCTTTTGTAAAGACTTGTGAGGTGCTTAATTCAGCTCACACACGCGCGTTGCGTACCCGAGCCTGGCCCGTATTCGGATTTGGCAATCGCCTGCGGCGGGCTGTGCCTATCTTTTTGGGCCTGGTTTCCGAGCTAGATTGTGAGTTTTCTTTGTGTGGGCTTCTTCTGTTTTATCCAACAAAACAGAACAGAATTAGTCAATTTTGTTGCTGCGTGGGAGGATTCTGCTCCTGGTTTGGTGTGTTGACTGCTGTGTTTAAGGGAGCACGTTTTGCTCTCTTAACTGCTCCAGTTTTCAC
>VHZZ01002057.1:46058-81446 GCA_009801015.1 Silene noctiflora
CAAAGACCTATGATTGTGTTTTTATAGGTTATGCTCAAAATAGCTCTGCTTATAGATTTATGTCTTTGAGTGACCGTTCTATATCTGAGGCTAGAAATGCTGAATTTTATGAGCATGTTTTTCCGTTGCAGAAAAATGTTGTTTCATCTCCTTCTTTACCTGTTACATCTATTGATATGTCTTCACATGCTAGTTGTAGTAGCACTCCTATTGATCATGCTGTTGAACCTAGGAGAAGTAAAATACCTAGATGTCCAAAGAATTATGATGATTATGATACAATTATGTTATCTGAATATGGATACACTGTTTGTGCTAGTGATGAGTTTGTTTCAGCATTTTTAATAGAAGATGATCCAAAAACCTATAGTGAGGCAATGAAATSCATTGATGCTAATTTTTGGAAAGATGCTATTAAAAGTGAACTTGATTCTATTGTTTCTAATCAGACTTGGGAGTTGACTGATTTACCTAAAGGTAGTAACCCTATTACGAGTAAATGGATCTTTAAAAAGAAAATGAGACCTGACGGTACAATAGAAAGGTTCAAAGCTAGACTTGTAGTTAGAGGCTTTACACAAAAGAAAGGTATTGATTATTTTGATACCTATTCTCCCGTGACCAAAATTTCGACTATAAGAACTCTTGTCGCTTTAGCTGCTATTCATAACCTTATTATACATCAGATGGATGTCAAAACTGCTTTCTTGAATGGTGAGCTAAAGGAAGAGATCTATATGACGCAACCGAAGGGTTTGTGGTTAAGGGTCAAGAGAATAAAGTGTGTAAACTGAACAAGTCACTTTATGGTCTGAAACAAGCACCTAAACAGTGGTATGAGAAATTCAACAACACTTTGATGAGTAATGGCTATATGATTAACAACTCTGATTCATGTGTATATTCCAAGGTGATAGAATCTGATTGTGTTATTATATGCCTATATGTTGATGACATGCTTATTTTTGGTAATAATTTAGATGTGATAATTAAAACCAAAGAATTTCTGTCATCACACTTTGAGATGAAGGACTTAGGAGAAGCTGATGTTATCCTAGGAGTTAAGGTTATCCGAAACTCCAATGGAATTTCTTTAAGTCAATCTCATTATGTTGAAAAAGTGTTGAAAAAGTTTAACTGTTTTGATGTTGTGCCTGCTAGAACACCCTATGATTCTAGTATATCTTTGAGTAAAAACTTGGGTGTGAGTGTTTCCCAAGAAGAGTATGCTAAAATCCTAGGTAGTGTGATGTTTCTTATGAACTGTACTCGACCAGATATTGCATATGCAGTTAGTAGACTGAGTCGTTATACACATAACCCTAGCAATGAACATTGGAATGTTCTTAGTCGTTTGCTAAAATACCTAAGAGGAACAGTTGATATGTGTTTGCATTATGGTAAATTTCCTGCTGTTTTAGAAGGATATTGTGATGCAAATTGGGTTGCAGGTAACGATGAGATTTGTTCTACTAGTGGTTATGTCTTCACCATGGGTGGAGGTGCTATATCGTGGAAGTCTTCTAAACAGACTTGTATTGCATGCTCTACCATGGAGTCAGAGTTCATAGCTCTTGAGTTGGMAGGACAAGAAGCTGAATGGTTGAAAAACCTATTAGCTGATGTATCAGTGTGGGGAGGACGGYTTACACCGGTCTCCATGCTGTGTGACTCGAAAGCTGCTATTGGCGTTGCAAAGAATAGTGTCTATAATGCGAAAAAAAGACACATGCGAATAAGGCACGCTGCAGTTAAACAACTCCTTGAGAACGGAGTGATTACTGTGGACTATGTGAAGTTCGAAAGTAATCTTGTTGATCCCTTTACTAAGGGGCTGACTAAGAGATTAGTCGTTGACACGTCGAGGGGAATGRGGCTTAGGTCCTTAAGTCAAGATTGATATTTRACTAGGTCCAAAGTTTCTATTCCCATGGCGTAGTATGATTCATAGCCTTTATGGTGGTGCTTTTGAGACGCACTTGATGAATTATACACCAGGTTGGACTTATGTCCTTAATGGCTYGTGTGAGAAGTGCTACTGAGAAGCACTTKAGCCACCTACGTAGGTGTRATGATCCTAAGACTATGAGAAGTCTTGGGAGCACATCTATTAGTACCAAGGTAACGCATAAGCTCTGAAAGGAGCGCGTTGCACTCTGAAATCGCGAGACGGTCTTAATTTGAAGGTATGATATGTGTAGTGGGGGGTATCGACAGAAGCTCAGCTAGGAATTCAAATCGCAAGATATTCTCTCGCTGTAAGTAAGTTGTTTCCTCACTTCACTAAAGTGTCAATTCAAATCGAAAGATATTGATACCTAAGTATCCAACCCTTCCTTTACCCAGAATTCTTCTTTCTCTGGCTGTAGTGCCTCTAGTGGGGGATTGTTGGAAGTAGAGGCTTGAAAAGCCAAACATTGAAAACTCCATTTGTCCCACATTGGTGAGGAAATGGATGTTTCTTATGTTTATATATCTCTACTCACCTTACCTTATCACTAGTGGGTCTTGGGAGTCTTTTGTAAAGACTTGTGAGGTGCTTAATTCAGGCTGTGCCTATCTTTTTGGGCCTGGATTATGAGTTTTCTTTGTGTGTGGGCTTCTGTTTTATCCAACAAAACAGAACAGAATTAGTCAATTCTGTTTTGCTGCGTGGGAGGATTTTGCTCCTGGTTTGGTGTGTTGACTGCTGTGTTTAAGGGAGCACATTTTGCTCTCTTAACTGCTCCAGTTTTCACTATAAATAGGCAGTCTCTCCACAGCTTCAAACACACAATATTTCTCACTTCTCTTCTCTGTTTCTTTGCTCTCTTCCTCTATTCTATAAACAATTCTGGGTACAAGTTTAATTCCGTTCCAGGTCTGTCTTTCTCGAGTGGGCGAGACTGACAGGCAGCAGTAGTGTAATCCTTGGGGAACTACCGGTCATTTTCTGATCGCCACCACGGTCGTACCGGAGAAATAGTTTTCAAGGCAGTGGTTCCGCACCACGTCACTACCTTCCAGTTTCGGTATTTCTGGTCCTTTTTAGTTACTGCAATTTCTGTATTTCGGAATTTATAGTCTCTGCTTTCGGAAATTTCCGAACAACAGATTTTACCTGACTGAGATTAAAGTACCCAGATAAGAAACTAAGGTATTTATGTTAATTATGTTCAAAAAAATGTATTTTTGTTGATCAAATGAAAGATGAAGGATGTATAATCAGAGAGACAGAGAGTGATGATATTTTGACTGGGGAAAACACGGATCGGATATCCACTTAAAGTTGGCAAGGGTCACTCGGATCGATTATGATGTCGGGTTATCTYTGGTTCAGATTGTGTCGGTTACAGTTCATGTTGCGTCATCATTGAAGCGAGTAATCATTTGGGACAAGTCCGAATGGATTAGGTCACAAAAAGGCCCGATCTAGTGCCGGCCCAATCGAAAACGATCAATGACTCTGGAGTCCTGGGTGATAATATATTAAAGGGGTGTTTGGTTGGGAGGTTTGGAATAGAATGTAATGGATTATAGTCATTCTAGTGTTTGGTTGGAGCATTTTGGAATGGAGTTAGAATCCTGTTGGATTCTATCTCCACCCCAACCCTATGGAATCCCATACCCACCCCCTCCCCCTCCCCCATGGATTCAAACCCCATTCCTATATGTTTATATCTCTAATGAACCAAACATGTTTTGAAAAGTATGGAATTAGAACCCCATACTTCTATTGCCTCTCATCCCAATCCATTCCATTCCTAAGCAGTGAACCAAACGACCCTAATATCATACATACATGATACATTGCTTGTATGATGTACTCCGTAGCTTAAAAAGGCACAAGTGTCGTGGGGGGGCCTATTGTTCGACGTAAATTCTTATTTCAGACGGTCACTTTTCGTCAGAAACTTCTAACAAGCAATGTGACTATTTTATGGTTAAATGTAACCATAATGTACAGTTAGTGTTACAACTTATGGTAAAATGGATGACCACAGAAGTTGAGGAATGTTTAACACGCAGGTTTCATTTTGTAATGTTTAGTAACTAGGCAACCAAGTATTTTCCACGCCTTTACCTTTGCTTACGTCCCCTTCTTAACTACTCCACCTAATTAATCAATATCCACTCAACATTACTCGACCTTCACACAAGCTTTACTAACGAAGTCTTAATCTAATACTCCGTAGAAGAGAATCAAATCAAGGCGTGTCAATATAACTTGAGTGACCAAATCTCTATTTGTAATGTCCTTGTGACAAGTTTTGCAGAATTGCAAATTTCATTGTAACTTACTTATGAGAAATATTAACTCACAATCTTAACTAATTGAACCGCGATATGTTTGAGTGAATTAAACAGTGCACCATATCAATTTACCCCTTTTTTTGTAAAGGAAACCTCACAACCACGTTTTTTAATATTGACGAATTTGAACCCAAATCGTGAGCATTATCTCTTTCGACTTTACTAATTAAAGTGGTTGGCATCTGTTATTCTCAATACATGTTTTAGTGGATAGCGACTCTAGAGAAGATACCGACTCTAGAGAAGGAAGGAAAACCCAACTTGACAAAAAAGGTAACCCAATCGACTAAGCAACCTCATACATACAAATCCATTTCCTCCTTTGGCGCCCTTATTAACAACCTCAACCCCAATCCACCGTCTAAAACCAACAAACTAAACTCAAAACTCAAAACTCAAAACTCAAAACTACTTCCATTAATGGCGGAACAAGGGTCAGAAATCGCCTTCTTCGACGTCGAAACGACAATCCCATTCAAACAAGGACAAGGTTTCGCACTCCTTGAATTCGGCGTAATCCTCGTTTGCCCTAAAAAGCTAATCGAACTCGACAATTACTCCACTCTAATTCGCCCTACAGATCCCTCACTAATTACCCCCAAATCGGAACGCTGTAATGGTATCTCACGCGCTGCTGTATCCTCCGCCCCTTCATTCGCCGACGTTGCCGATAAAATCTTTCATCTACTTAATGGTATAAACCCTAATTCTTCGTACAGTTTCTCTAATTTCAGCTAATTCAACGTGCTTGTTGTTTTTGATAAGAAAGTTTGTTCCTTTTTTGATTGATGTAGGGAGGATTTGGGCGGGGCATAATATATTGAGGTTTGATTGTTTGCGGATTAGGGAAGCGTTTGCGGAGTTTAATCGGCCGCCACCAGAGCCGAAAGGGGTTATTGATTCGTTGGCGTTGTTGACGGAGAGGTTTGGTCGCCGTGCTGGTAATATGAAGGTTGTTTTCTACATTATTATCTCATTTAATTATGGTTCATGTATGATTATGGAAAGACTTGATTTTTGGAAATTAATACTCCCTCCGTCCTTGTCATTTGTTTAGTTTGATTAATATATCCTCACAAAAAAGGTAACCGATTATTGAGACCAAGAGAGTATGTTTTTACTGCTTTGTAATGATGGTTGTCAAGTTCGATAGATGTTACCTAGATTAGTCGTTAAACACAATGTAAATCCCGTTCAAAGCAAAAGATCATCATTTTCTCATAAAGATAAGACATAGTAGACATTTTGGTGCTATTCTCATTTTTCAATGAAATGTTCATTTTGTTTCACTTTGAAACATCATCTTTGTATGGGTGCATAACATCTAACCGCTACGTACCCCTACTCTGATATTTATTGGCCTCCTTATGTTTGGATATTTGGAATCTGTTAAAGTTTATTGGAATTTGGTAAAGCTTTTCATTTTATTGTAAGAAGCTCCTTCCCTTGTCATGAATTTATTACATGCTTATGCTAAATGTTGTTTGATTGAGTTGAATGACAGATTGGCTTATGTTTCCAAAACTTTAATCGTCTAAATGGGAGAAGTTTGCAACGATTTTCGATGGCCAAATTTTTTTTGATTGCCACATTGTCGTAGAGGTGGAAACAAGATTTTTAGAAGAAAGAAAATTATGTCTTTCATACATGTAGGGCGCATTTCCCCTTCGCAGAGAGGTGATTGTGAATTCAATATTAAAGGTTTAACTTGATGTGTATTTGTAATTTTGTACTATTTCTTGCTTCTGTTCTGTGACATTCCCCCGAAATTGATTTCTGGATATATGTAGCTTTTTTTAAGCAAGGGTTGTAAAATGCTGGTTTCTGTGCGATTCTGATTAATATCGTTTGCCGGTGCTTTTCAGATGGCCACTCTTGCCACATACTTTGGTCTTGGTCAGCAAACACACAGGTAATATACTTTTTCTGAATCCCACCATCACGGTTTCCCATTCCGTTTTGAAGGTAGTACAAGCAATTATTAATGTCGTGGTGAATTTCGCTATGTCATTCCTTGGCTTAAAGCAAAGTACTTCTCCAAAGTCATGTTTATATTGTTCATAATTGAAGCCAATTACCCTCTCAATTGTTGAGGTTGCAAGGTTCTATACATTTGTTGTTATATCTTCATCTTTGTTTTTTTTTTTAAAGAAAAAAAAAGCATGCTGTGATGTATGAATGTATGATCTCGTCACATTTTACAATCAATATCTTAATCTAAGCTTGATACTATTGTGTATTATGAAGGTTGAGATAATAGATGCGGTCACTAGATCTATGTACATCAATATATCTGAAAATTAGTGAACTATGTCCTTTCTTTATACTGTATTACAAAGACAATAGAAACCATGAAATGCATAGGATTCAGTAATGTGATCTAGTTAGTGAACATAGATTTCCAATTCAGGTTACTCTGTTTTGTTCAGTAACATAGATCTTGTTATATGACTGTTGACTGCGCCCTAATGATTTCAGGAGCTTGGATGATGTACGCATGAATCTTGAAGTTCTCAAGTATTGTGCAACAGTGCTTTTCTTGGTAACTTATCTTTACCTGGTTAACATCTTTTGTACTTGTTATCTTGTATGGTAAAATATGTTTATAAAGTTGTGTTGCTGATTATTTGTAAGTTGCTTTTTTAACTTACACGGGGAAGCAGTGTTCATCACTTTGTATGTAATATAATTTTGTATGCTATCTTTCCCCTTCACGCAGCATGTAAAACTTTTCAAACCATGTTATGTTGTGTTTTTGACTCATTTGTTGAATTTCATTCTGTTTGCTTTGAGCTCATGATGGACAATGGACAATGAACATGGTGTAAGTTAGAATGCTATATTTCATATAGCTGTAAAGAATGAAGGACCAACATGACTAATACCCTCACCTATCAGTATTGACCAAATTTTGTAACTCTAGGTTGCCCTGTGCCAGGCCGTCAAATGGATTTGAGAGGCCCAGTTCTACAAGACAAATTGAGGCCCCATATAATAGGAAAACATAGTTTTGTAGCAAATAGTATTCAAACCTAAAATTCGGCTAGCAAACAAGAAGAAATGATTGGGTGTGGGCCGCGGTTTTGAGAACCTTTGGAACATGCTATTAGACGGTCGTTGTTGGTTTGCATGAATTGCCAATTAGTAGTATTGGATTACTCGTCTGATTCCTGATAATCCCGTTGGATATTTAACTTAAATTACCTATCTTGAAGCTTCAGTTTAACTAATTGCTTGTTTGCTATTCAACATCCGGTTCCTCTAGTGGTTACTTGGCTCACTGTCAAATTAGGAATGCTTCTCACCCCTTTCCGGGAAAATGAAGTAAAATTGTTCTCTGAAAATACCTATCCTTTTTGTTTGTGCAGGAGTCAAGCCTCCCTGAAGTTCTAATGAATGACAGTTGCATATCTCCAAGTAGTACATCTAGAAGAACACGAAGTGGTAGGAGGGTTTTACCAGTGGAGACGAACGACACTCCTAACGCTGGCCCCACCCCTGAAAACAATGAAAATCAAACCTTGGGAGTGCATATTCTGAGTTTCACTGATCCTTCCAGGCGTGTAATAGAGTCTTTTGACTTGACACGACTTTCTGAGGAGATAATGTCTAATGCTATCCAAGCTGACAATGTCGTGGAGGAAAGGCCTACTTCTGAAGCTTTAGATACCTCTCACTCTGTGATATCTGAAAGCTCAAATACTTTATCTGAGTTTCTGGCTCCTGATAATGCATCTATTTCTTCCATTGCCGCATCATGGATACCTGTTTACTGGGGAAGTCGAAGGATTCAACTATTGCACAATTCGTCTATGCTAAAGCTCAATTGTACTCATCTGAAAGTGCGTTTTGGAATCAGTACTAAGTTCGTTGATCAAGCGGGGCGCCGTAGGCTGAGTTTCGTGGTAGATGCTCCTCCCAGCTTATGTCAGGTTTTAGATGCATGTGATAGTCGTGCACAGAGCTTGTTCGTGGACTCTGATAGCACATCTGAGTGGAGGCCTTTGGTGAGCAGAAAGAATGGTTTCTGTAATTTCCCTACTGTGCGTCTCCAGTAAGTATTTTCACCTTGCTCTTTGCCATTTGACTTTGGCAGCTGTAACCATATATAGTTTCTCGAGTCTACAAATCCTTAAATCACCCAGTTCTGGGTACCTGTGCATTTAAACAATGATTAAGAGTCAACTGCACCTTGCTTTATCTCACAGGTCATCATCGGAAAACAGAAAAAAAAAAAAAGAAAAAAAAAGAAAGAAAGAAAGAAAAAAAGAAAAAAAAACTTTCTAGAATGTGTCATAAATTCTGTGAATAAATCATGTCTGGCGCAGTTATTGCCACGTCAGTGTCCATTTTTATCCACAAGAGAACTACTCCTGAGATCAATTAGAGGTCAAAAGTGATATTATTGCAGTATAATTCCGTACTATATTAATCTCGAGAAATGTCACCCAATTTAGCTGATAAAGTCATTCTCCCAGTGCCTCAAGGGCTCCGCTAATGGGGAGTTAAGGGAAAGATTGGATATCTGCAGATTTGTCCCGTGTTAGCAGCACAAAGAGCACAAAATAAATAAATTCTGTACCATAAAATTACTAATTTGTCCTTTATTATCCTTCCAGCCATGTGGGAGCCTTAGGATCTACTTCCATGAGCTTAGCTTTCAAGATCCTTCAAAAATCTAATCAATCCATGTTTCTCCTATTTTTGCAGCATACCTACCGTAGTAACAGCGGATGTTGCAAGATATGGTTCTGAGATTTTCCAGAAAGAAGCTTCTTCGGGTGCCGAACAAAAACTTATGTTCAGTAAGTTCGATCCTACCGAGCTCGAGAGCTTGTTCGTGCCTGGTACTTTAATCGATGCATTCATCTCTTTGGATCAGTATGATTACCAACAGAATGCAGGCATCCGGTTAGTGGCAGTAAAACTTGTCATCCAGTCTCCATGATACCGCACTTGTGGCTTGTGACCTCCGTTAATCTGACTGATTACTAGCAGTAATTTATTTTATTCAAGTTCCTGTAAATAAGTTGGATCAAATGAACGGAAATCAGGTGAGTTAACAAGTAATACAGGACCGGAGTTTGTGTAGATCATCCCGATAATTAATGTATTAGTTCTGGATTGCTAAGAATGAAACTAGGGAAAATGTAGTGTCGTATGTTGTTTCTGCTGATCTTGTTATTTGTACAATTGTCTGTTGTCAATTACGGAAACGGTCTTCGAATGAATATTTGGTTAACTTGTATGGGTGCAATTGTGTAACACTGTCAAATGATATTCTTTCTGTGAACTATTTTTAATTGAAAGTGAGCTTTAGAAAACAAGCTATGAGCTTGTCAGTTGCTACAAGTGTGCAACCTGACAAAGAACTGCGTAGCCTGGAGCCTGGATTTGTGCTGTCTAGGCAGCCCATGCCTCGCTTAGACCCGCCCCGAACTCACAAACTGGGTCATTGTAGAATTGGATCGAAACATAGTTGAATAGTCCAGTTGTATGCTCGGGATTGAGCTCTTGGTCTTGAAATCGGTCATTGTGGTGCAGGCGTGCAGCTGTCGAGTACGCTTTGATCTTTGATTGTTGGCTATGCTCGGATAATCTCCTTGCCAGCTCAACATTGTGCGCGGTAGTATTTGTCAATTTAGTTTATTTATACAGAATTTATCGTTAAATCACTGCAAGGTTATTTAAACAAATAATACGGAGTAAATTTAAAACCAGTTGGCTTTTAAATTGTCAGTTGTAACTTGTAAGTCTTTGTTCTTCCCAACTTAATTTCACACCATTTCAGTTCAGTTTCGCTAAGTTCAGTAATGTCAGCTCGGTTCAGGTTCATTTCATTCAGTTTAGCATCATTCAATTCAGTTATTATTTTATTATATTAATCATAATTGAAAATTCTGTCCAAAAACCACTCAAAATAAGCAAAAAGTCAAATCTATAAAATTTTATCTCACCAAAGTATTATATTTTCTATTCTAATTTTAAAGGTACTGGACTACTAGGAAAGAGGCACCCACCTCCAAGGCTCCAAGTCAAGTTATAAAACGTGTCATGTGACCTTGACTTCCCACAGTATTGACTCAAGTTTAACTTATCCTACACGAAGCTCAATTATGAACAGATTAAATTTACAGTAGATCTTCCTTAATACGTACCACTTTTATAGTTATGTACATGAAAGAAAATGTATAAAGAAGAACAATATATTCGGGTTATATACAGACACTATCTGTCTTAAACTCGAGACAGGTTAAGTACGTATTACTTGTAGAACTGATAAAATTGACCCGATATCCCAACTCGACCCGAACTTGAATAGATCTGACCCAAATGTTTATTGTTTCAAACTGATTATTATTCGCAAATAACTTGATAATAGGTGACCCGAACTCGAAATGACCCAGCCCCGACCTTACCCGAAGTCTACAGACCTAAAATAACTCGACTCGAAATTGACTCGACCCGAAGCCAACCGATTGACCCGTTTGCCAGGACACTTGTGTATATAAGAATGCATATGAGAAAACAATATATTTGTCTTATATATACAAGTGATATGATACAGTGGCGGAGTCAGAATTTGAGCTTAGTGGGTTGAAAAATTTTAGAGGTGGCGGATGGGTAATAATAAAAGGTACACCCGAAAAAAATTTCGGAAAATTTAACTAAAAGCTTCGAAAATTTCAACCGTCGGGTGAGGACCTCTTCAAATCCCCTAACTCCAAAATTGAATAATACTAATACTATCCGTCGTAAACTTAAGATGGTCGAGTACGTCTGTACGTATCACTTATGTACATAAGAATACCTCGGAAAAAGCAATATAATTTATCTTAAATATATAAATGATAGTATAATACTTATCAATCGTAAATTTAAAATGGATAGTATCGTTTTAAATAAGATTTAAAATGGATAGTATTGTTTTAAATAAGAATTTGAGTTGAATTTATTGACAATCATTCCTGGCAGACGTCGAAGAAGACCATTCAAAAGAAGCTAGTCGAGACTCGAGACTGGAGAGTAATAATAAAATAATAACATAAATGAAGATTAAACGTAGATTAGACCGGCGGCTTGAATTTAGACCGTTAGATGAGAGTACCCCACTTCAAAACCCGACCGCCCATTAAATATCCCGCGCCTTTCCTTCCATTTTCGGAGTACTTCATATACGGTTGACTTCTTGTGTCCTCTCTCTCTCTCTCTCTCCCAATTCCCTTTTCAATCTTCCCCGATTCTCATCTTCTTCAATTCATTCCGTAGGTCTTACTTAAGACGGTCTTAAGTTCAGACGGGGATTGTCAAACAAGAATTTGTGCAATTGATTTGATATCCTTGGTAAGTAATTACTTATTATTCTTAGATTGTTACTTTGTTAGTGTGTTTAATAAATTCGATTGAATAATTGTTTATTTTTCCAAACCCTAATTCCCCTACTTACCTAGTTAGCTTCATTTCTGTTTTTGCTGCTATGTTTTTCTATTGATTATTTTATGATTTAATCTCTTGTTATTTGCTACTCCTTTTGTCGGCAGTCATTTTGTTTACCTTTTTATTTTGGTATGCCTTTGATCCACTTGTCATCCAATAATTGGCCCCCTCCTCTTTCATTGTTCTTTGTGCGAAAACCAAAGGTATACAAATGACTCGGACAGAGGGAGTACTTATTATTGAGTTATTGGTACTCAATACCGGTATTGAAAGATAATGAAAAATAAAAGACAATAATAGCAAGAATATTGGGAAAATATGATATAACAATGATTTGAATTTGAGTAGAACAGTTTACCATTACCAAATAATCCACTGATTGTTAGTTGATCAATAATTAGGCTCCCTCGGAAAAAGCCGTCTAGTAAATTGATCGGATCAAAACTGAGAGATGGCTGAGGTGGCACAAAATACAACGGGAAATGGAGCATTCCCGGAGTTTCCAGCAACGTATACAAATGGTGGTCAGTTCATCCAATACAACATCTTTGGTAACATGTTTGAGGTTACTTCCAAGTATCGCCCTCCCATCATGCCCATTGGCCGTGGCGCTTATGGTATTGTTTGGTATGCTCCTTTCTAATTTTTACTCTTACTTTTATATACTACCTCTGTTCCGCTCATTTGCTTACCTTTGGTTTTGACAATACATCATCAATTTTATATCATGGCTCATGGCTCATGGCTCATGGCTTATGGCTTATGACTCCAGCATATTACGGGGTTATCGAGTTATGTGTTCACAACCTAGTCAGGCTGTTTCCGGATAACCGGTTAAAATTGTATCCAAAGCATTTATCCAATACAAATAGGTGAATAACCACTAATTCATAGCAACTCTTCTATGTTAGAAAAAGGCCTGTTTAAAATTTAGTTGGATTTTTTTTTTGTTAAATGAAATGTTATCGATTAATAGGTGCTTTATCAGTCAATATGCCCAACTAAAAATGAGGTTTTTTCATTAAAAAATGATTTTTCTAGCAGTGGATAAAATACATGGTTTTGTCATAAAAATTGTACGAGTATTTAGGGGAGTTCACCACTTTAACACTCGTATTGGGTTGGAAATTGATTCCTAATAGCAAGTGTTTGGTTCATTGTCGAGATGTGTCAGGAATCAAATAAATAAAATGAATTATCTTACACTTATCAAAGAAATAATAATATAATCTCATTCATGTCCTAAAATTTTAGCATATAAAAGAAAAGTAAAATAATGCTTATACAAACATGTCATTGATAGATTCATACAATCTCATTCATGTATAAAATAAAATTTTCAAAAACATCATGTTTTTATTAAATTTTAGCTAATGCTCTATTTATCAAAAATATTTAATACCAAAATTAGGGAAAAATCAAGCGAAAATTTAACTCATGAAATGGACTTTAAAAGATGGCAGAAAATTTGGGCGTTTTAAAAAAAAAATTGAAGGTTGAACTTTTTCCTGTTAAAGAATACGATTTTTTTTTTTCCTATAATTAATTTGATACCTGGGGATGGTACCTCCGGTATGAGAAATTCATACCTCAAGGGTTTGAGGTATGGGTATCAAACTACAAAAAACTCCAAACAAACCCAAGGTATGGGTTTAGAGCATTCTAAACCCATAGCTGATTCCAAAGTTAAGTGAACCAAGATTTTGACTTGTAATAAGTTTTATTTGTTTAAAACTAGTGATTTTATAAATATTTGAGGTTTGAGGTGTTTTGTTTGGAATGTGTAGTTCGGTGTTGAACACGGAGACGAATGAGATGGTTGCGATGAAGAAGATTGCTAATGCTTTTGATAATTACATGGATGCCAAGCGTACTCTTCGTGAGATCAAAATTCTCCGCCATTTCGATCATGAAAATGTAGGCAAATTGATTTTTTTGTTATGTATAGCTACTTTTACTAGCAACTCAACTAATCACTTTAAACCTGCAAGTGAAGTATGTATGAAATCTGATAAAAAAATGATAATAATGATCTGAACTTCTAATTACTCCTTGTTAATCAGGTTATAGCGCTGAGAGATGTCGTTCCTCCAACTCTCCGAAGAGAATTCACAGATGTGTATATTGCGACTGAGCTTATGGACACTGACCTTCATCAGATAATTAGATCCAATCAGAATTTATCAGAGGAACACTGTCAGGTGAATGCACTATAAATGTTGCATGATGGTTTTTATATGTTAGTTGACATCGTATTTCTCTCGTTCAGTTAACTTTTTAAAGTTCCTGAACAGCTCAAATGTTTAATGGTAGCTTGAACTTTTTGGAGACTATTTTAGCTTGAGATGTGACCAATGTTGTTCTCCATTTCAGTGGAACCAAATATTTGATACACTTCAGATTTAATATATCATGGCCATGGATGGAGTAAAATTATGTCTAACCTTTCAATAATGTGAAGCAACAGTTGGCTTACGAAATTCTGAATGTGGTGGCCGTTATGGGTCATTCAAAAACAATATTTTTGAGTAATTGTGGACATTTCTCTTTTTGTACATTCATATGTATTTCAATGTATAAATCATGAGATCGTGCCATTAGTTGTGCTTCTAGGCTCTCAGAAATATTTAGTATGTTTCACCTCCTTCTCTGTGTATCCGTCATACGCCAGAATATCTACAACTATTAGAGTAACGTTTCTCGTTGTTGTATGCGAGTATTATTGGTCCTCCAATGATATAATGCCTAATAAACACCACAATTTTCTTTGTATTCTTGCAGTACTTCCTATACCAGCTTCTTCGAGGGCTGAAATACATTCATTCAGCAAATGTCATCCACCGAGATTTGAAACCAAGCAATTTGCTGATAAATGCAAATTGTGATCTGAAGATTTGTGATTTTGGACTAGCACGTCCAACTGCAGAAAACGAGCACATGACTGAATATGTCGTTACCAGATGGTACAGGGCACCCGAGCTTTTGCTCAACTCTTCTGATTACACTGCCAAAATAGACGTTTGGTCTGTTGGGTGTATATATATGGAGCTAATGAACCGAACACCTCTCTTTCCCGGCAAGGACCATGTTAACCAAATGCGCCTTTTGACAGAGGTGAGGCACTTAACAAATGAACATAATGCATTAATAAATAGAATTGACTTGACTGGTTCAAATATATTTAATATGGGTGGCATTAGTGATTGTCAACTTGACTTATTTCTCATCCACTTTCTTTAGAACTCAAATAATTGGTGTAATCACGGTCTAGTTTAGTTACAAACTAATGCTATTGTCATGTCGTCATTCCTCAGCTGCTTGGGACACCCACAGAATCAGATCTTCAATTTCTTCACAATGAAGATGCAAGAAGATATATCCGTCAACTTCCACCACAACCTCGCCAGGCATTAGGCCAACTATTCTCACATGTTCATCCCTTGGCAATTGATCTTGTTGAGAAGATGCTCACATTTGATCCCACCAAAAGAATTAGTGGTAATTACTTGCGACTTCTCTATCTTAAATTAGATGATGTTGTAAAATTGAATTTCGTTATTTTAAGACCGATTCATTAATTGTTGTAATTGAGCTCTCAAACCTTGCTTATGTTTTGTTTCGCAAGAGTAAATTGATGTTTATGTTTTCTTGGCAGTTGAAGAAGCACTAGCACACCCATACTTGGCAAGGCTACATGACACAGCTGACGAGCCTATTTGCACAGAGCCATTCTCTTTCGAGTTTGAGCAACAAGCCTTGGGAGAAGAACAAATGAAAGAGATGATCTACCAAGAAGCTTTAGCACTCAATCCAGAATACGCTTAGGCTGCTTATATTTATTTTCCTCGGAATCACACGTATATTGAGTCACAGGATCCAGATAGCTCCGTTGACAAGCCCTTAGAGATGTCACTTAATTCGACCGGTAACATATGTGGATGGAGTCTGAAAGAATAGAATCCCTTGCATGAGAAAAAAGAAATAACTTTGAGAAGTCCTGTTTGGTTTTGTGTTAGCCTTGTTGATTTGTAAGCTTATATTGGGTCGGACTGTCGGAGCGTCCCTTGTACATACAATTGTAATCTTTGTAATATGATGAGATGAAATTGTATCCTTCTGAAGTACTGTAATCTGAAATTGTAGTTTCTGCTGATCTTGTTATTTGTACAATTCTCTGTTGAAGGTGAGCTTAAATAAATAAGCTATGAACTCGCTACAAGTGTGCATCCAGGCAAGGAATTGCTTAGCCTGGATTCTTGCCGTGGAAGACTGGTAGCAGTCCATGCCTTGCTTAAATCCGCCCAGACTCCCGGCATGAATACTCGTAAACTGAGTTATTGTAGAATCGGATCCAAACAAAGTCGATAATTCGTTTGTTCGTTCAGTATTGAGCTCTTGGTCTTGAAATGAGCCTTTGTGATTTGTGATGCGGCTGTTAAGTACACTTTGATCCTTTGTACCAAAAAAAAAAAAAAAAAAGTATTTACAAATATCATTATTTTATTTTATTTTTTTGTCAGAAAGAAAAAGATTGCCAAAGCTATGCAGTATCATTATTTATGTTTATGTTATTATCAGTTTAGTTGTTTTGTTGTGGCTGTGAAATTTCACTTCTAATAAACATGCTAAGTATTTTTTTTGGCCAAATTTAAAAATGTGTTATTGGTAAGATTAAGAGGGGTTAATATCACCCTACTTGGATGGATATGACAAACTTTTTGCTACTTGGTTGTTATATATTTTGCTTTTGTCTTATTTACTCTATTTGACTTATTTAAAAATGATATTATAAAAATAAGATGAATATAACCGTTTTGAATTAGAATTTATGGGTTGATATTATAAAACAACTAGTTTTCCTTAAGACAAAGGTATCCTCTTAATGATAAACGAGTCAAATATCATCTCATATGGGCATATAAGAAAAAGCTTTTATTTATTTTTTTCATTATATTCTATATGTTCAGTTCAAATCCTATAAATTCAGCTCAATTCATACCTAAGTTCAAAAAAGTTCTGACCATATAAAGTTTAGTTCAGATCAAGTTCAACTCAGCAATATTAAATTCAAAAGAATAGAGTCTTAGTGTCTTACTCTATTTGATTCATTTAAAAATAAAATGAATATAACCGTTTAAATTAGAATTTTGCAATTGGTATTATAAAACAACTAGTCTTCCTTAAGACAAGGGTATTCGTTTTAATGACTAAACGGGTCAATTATCATCTTACATGAGCATATAAGACAAAACTTTTATTTTTTTTCATTATATTCTACTTTTGTTTTATTGATCTCACGTGAACATATTTAACCCGTCTTAAATGAAAATTTGTCATTATAAAAAGCGATTCCGTTTGGAGTTGGCCTCTTAGTCATGACTCATGACTCATAAGTTTAGTCATGACTCATAAGTAGGTAAGAGTATGACTCATGCCATCGCTAAGGGACATCTATATGTTACTTGAACAAATGAGGAAAGCCAAAACAACCATTTAAAAATTTAAAATTCACATTATCTGATATCAACAAATTATATGCTGACACGTGTAAGTTGACCTATCCAGTTTTTGCTTTTACTCCAACAAAATAACCTAAAAATATCTAAAAATATCTGAACCACAGCTGGGCAATCAAACAGAACATGGGATGACGTGGCCAATTAAGTATCTTAAACAAAATATCTTTTTCCCTTTTTTCCTTGCACTTTTCAGTATACTGTCCTTTTCTTTTTCCACGTCCCCTCGCTTCTAAAATGCGCCTACTATTATTTTCATTTATTAGCTGGACAATATCGATCACAAGCTTCTAAGTTGTAATAACCCACTTCTTAAGAAAGACAAATATTTATAACTCCCTAAATAATTTAAATAATTTAATTTTTGTCTTATCTATCCATGTGGTGATATTTGACCAATTACAAACTTGCGATGAATAATATCGGTCACAAGGAAAAAAACAACACAAACGATGATGACGTACTTTGCAACTTTGTTTTACAGCTCAAAATTTGGAAAAACTTATGTTTAGATGTTTGGACTCTTTTCACTTAATTAATTAACATTACTTAACGACAAAGTTTTGTTTCAAAATAGAAAATTATGATTAACCCGTGAATTTGTAATACGATATAACATCGAATAGTAACTTTACCGACCTGTGAGAAATTAACTTATAAACACAATAAAATCTATACAAAATGAGTATTAAATTAATATTTTTAATGATCTTGTAAAATATATGAACTCTATGATAGATTGTACATGAAAATATAATTTGACTACTAATCTACAATTTGACAACTAATGCTAATGGAACATGAAACTCACCCTGGTAAATAATTTTAGTGATAAAAATTTGATAAAGTTCAAATCTAAAATGAAAAGACTCGTCTAAATGCACCGAAAATCAAATCCATATAACGAATTACCACCTCCTCATATTGCTAAAAGTAATGAAGAAAATAATTAAAAAAGAATTGTAAGCAAGTATGTTTTGCCGACATAACACAAGCGAATAAAATAATAAGATAACAACATTGCGTAGTATCGAGTCTCCCTCACACATACAATAGGGAGTGACAATGCTTACTTTAATTAGTGTTCACCCTCTCGTTCTTCGTTGTAAACGACTCATCATTAGCGGATTGGATGGTTAAGTTGGAGCATATTTATCGTGAAACTAATAGGTCCAGTGATTGACTCGCCAATCAAAGGTTTTCGGATTAGATTCAGACTGTTCATCTCAATGCACCACCTCGTGATCTTCGCATCATTCTCCGGGAAGACATGTACCAAAAAAACATACATTATATACTCCTTCTCATCCAAATCAAAGGTAACCTGGGAGGGAACATACGTTTTAAGAAAATAGAGAAAAGGTAAAGGTATTATTGAAATTAAAGTAGGACCACTTGTAACTTGGTTAAAAGAGGGCTAAAAATATATAATGACATTGTATGTAAATAATAAGGGTGTATGAGGGGTTTTTAGTAATGTTTTTTACCAAAAAAGGAATGGGTCGTTTGGTTTGAATTATCCGAATAAGGTAAGTGTTACCTTTGGTTTGGATGAGAAGGAGTAGATTTTTTTTTTTTTTTTGTTCAAATGAGCGCACTATGTCGCAGAAGGAGTAAGATTTATTAATATAACCTCCAACTTCATAGTCAGGGTAAGTGAGCTCTTACCAAATGAGCGCACTATGTCGCAGAAAGAGTAAGATTTATTAATATTCTAGAAATGTCAAGCAAATAGACCAGGTCGTGTCAGTTTTGCATCCATGTCAACATTAAGTGGGTCATTCTCCTCTCAACTTGGACCCGACCTAATTACATAAACATGTTGATTGTCTCAATGGTAACCCAACTCATTTAATTAATCTATAACCAACTAAATTTTTTTTATAACTTGTTAATTAATTAATCAACGCTAACCCAGCCAGTTTAATTAATCATTTTTAAACAACTTAACAAACATAAATCATTAAAAATTATTAAACTAACAAACTTGTATAACCTTAATTCAAAATGATGAATTGTATATCTTTAATCGAGTTTATCAGTAAAAAACCAACCTATCTATATGTCGCACTTAAATGAATTATTCGTGATAATAATGTATAATCCTCTTGCCGAAGGTGCTCTTATAAACAGGTAAATAACTGGCCAAATAATTTGCTCCATTCTCATAAGCAAGGATAGAAGTATAAAACCCCTGACCTCATGGTTAAGCACCAGAACCATTTGGTTTAGGATTATACTAAAAAAGTGAAAAAATAGACATAATAAGTGGGTTGCTTTGCTCATTTGCTAACATGCACCTGGAAGATTTCAGCCGTCCATATCCCACTGATCTCTACAGCCCACCGTTGGATCTCCTCCTCACAGATAATACACATAATCTATTTTTAACAGAGCTTCAATTATTAGTTGCTCAAGCTTCAACAATGGCGTCTTCCACTTGTTTTTCCCTTTTAAAACCCTTTTTCAAAATTCCCCCCTTTTCACTACTTACCTAATTTCACTTCTCTAGTAATTAATTTCTCAAAATGGTACCATAATTGCTTAATATTATATTAAAAATTGACACTTTTTTATTTTATTTTTTTGGATTTTTTTTTGGGGAGGAGTGGAGAAAATGGAAGTTGAAGTGGGACCCAGTAATGGAGAGAAGAGCAATGATCAGTTCATAGATCGAAGTAAAGTTAGGATTTTGTTGTGTGATAATGATTCCAATAGTTGTCTTGATGTTGTCTCCCTTCTTTCCAATTGTTCTTACCAGGGTAATTCTTTTCTTTTGAATTAGCAATCGATCAGTGACGGTTTTAACGGATGATTCATGTCGGCCGACCCCATATTTTTATTTTATTTTTTATATTAAGGCTCTACTATTGTTATTGTTGTTCTAGGGAGTATAACTAAGATTAGTATGTTTGATATTTTGCTAGTATCTAGGATGTCTGTTTTTAGATTTAATATTAGTATATCTTATCTAGTTATCTGTATGAAATTCTGATGATTGAGTTTGAGTTTTTAGGTTTTTGGATGTAATAATTTTAGTAATTTAGGAGCTATATATGTATTGAATGATTGAATTTGAGTAATTGGGTTCATGGGAGGATCCTGGATTATCCAAGATTCATCTTGCTAGGAAAGAAGCTCATAAGAATGAATTTTGTATTCTAAGTTCGATTTCTTTTGCATAAGGAGGATTGGATTGTTATGGTGATTGTGAAGTTGAATTTGGATGAAATTTGATTGGAAAAGGAGTTGACTTTGTGATTGTAATAGAGTACAATGTATTATATGCACTTGGTTCTACTTGTGAGATGTCAATGATTAGGATCAATGATTAGGATGAAAGTTGGCGCCTTGGTGGGCGTATTGTGGTTGCCTTTGGTGGATATGTTGGTTGCTAATAAACTAGTGAGTGCCGCGGGAATGATGCCCTTGGGGCTTAGGTTAGAAGTATCTAGTTTGCAATCTGTGTTATAACATTATTTATGATATTAGTAGGGTGAATTTCTCTTTAACTTGGCATAGAGGCGCAAAAGGAAGATCGGTTTTTGGAAGTGTTGGGCACTTATGTTGCATGGTTATAGTTTAAGACGGAGTTTGGGGGTGTTGGAAGTTGCAACGGATGTTTACATTAGAATTTTGAGTTGAGTCGATTTTATCGTTGAGGCTACTTATGTATACATACTTGTTACCTTCTTTTTGATGAGATAGCTCATCTCTTAGATAGATAGTGGTGATGTTTAAAGGCGGTATTCAGCTATGGACAAAATGGGTAATGGATTTTAGAGTTTGTAGTTTCTCCTTTTCACTGGATTCCAAAAGAATTACTCCTACTTTTGAAGAAATTCAGAAAGTTCCATCTTTTGAATGTCCTAGCTAGGAAATATTTTTGGGTAATTTAGCAACTGTTTAAGGTGTGATGTAAAGTTTCGTCAAAAAGGTTGTAATGAGCTGCTTGACTTTCTGGGGCATGCATTTTATATAATCCCACACATATTGAAACGGGTGGAAACGAGTTAGTATCTGGTTAAGGTTTTGCTTAGCTTAGCAGGTTTTGTATCACATAGAAAATACCATTTTGAGTGGCTTCATTAGTGATGAATTAATGATGTTGAATGTCGACTACGGTGTTTCTGGAGAGAAGATCTAGTAACAATGAAGCACTTATACTCTCTTGTCCGTTACTATAAGGAGATGAATTGAAGCCTTTTATTGAAAGTAGCGAGTGAAGTTATCTAGTGATGTTCTCATGACCTGTGTAGGCTATTTTTGACATCCACCCTTATGGCTCTCCTTGCAACAACGCTCTACATTGTATTTCCAAGATCCAACACCGTGTACTTAAGCTTGAAACCTAGTTTGGAGTTTGGACACCCACACATTTTTGTAGGCACTTGATTGCAGCTCTTTTATTTCTATAAAGGGGTATCAACACTTTTAATTAGCCTTTTGGAACGTAATGCGGCTATATCTTGTTTGCATATGTATTTTTATTGATCTTGTGGTGGCTCACAATTTTTTGTTCAATTTCTGTACACAACTCCAGTAACCGCAGTGAAGTCACCTAGGCAGGTTATTGATGCACTTAATGCAGAAGGCCCTGACATTGATATCATACTTTCTGAGGTTGATCTTCCTATGAAGAAAGGGCTCAAGTTATTAAAGTACATTATGCGGGACAAAGAGCTGCAACGAATACCTGTGATCAGTACGTTATGCTGCTATTCTTCTGTGTCTACTTCTATATTTGACCTAACATTACCCCAGTGCATCAATGGTTCCCGCGTGAAGCGGGTAAGGGGTGTCGGTTTATGAAGCCTTTCTCCCATGGTTACCGAATTCGCTATGAATACGTCCTTACCAATTCGCGATTCGCTCTTATAGAATGTGTGTTATATGTATTTTCAGTAAGGAACATAATAAAATTCGCTTTCAACAATTCGCGATTCGTAGGGCACCGAGCGAATTCGGTAACCATGCTTTCTCCTGTGTTGAAAATACAGAGAGGATTTCCAAGTGATTCATAAAATGATTACATCTTAATGCACTGGTCACCCTACTATTTTACAATACAAGAGGCATAGAGAAATTAGTGAGCCGTTTTTTGTGTCTGCATTCATATTATTGAGTATTATTCACGTCTATTTCTCTTTTCTTTGCCTAGTGATGTCAACACAAGATGAAGTTTCTCTTGTTGTAAAGTGTTTGAGGCTGGGAGCGGCTGACTTCCTTGTGAAGCCGCTGCGGAGTAATGAACTGTTGAACTTGTGGACTCACATGTGGAGGAGGAGGCGAATGGTTAGTGCCAATATTACCCTCACCAAGTTGTTTAACTTGTTGAAGTTTCTACATTCAACAGTAGTTTTTTCAGGACGAGAGTATTCTTTGTTTTTTCATGTCAGAAACAAGAAATATTATATGAAATAGATTTGTTTGTGGTGTCTACGGCCTCGTGGTTTTCCTTAGGGGAAGTATTGTTTCAGCGGTAAAAAAAATAGTTATGCTGGTGCCTTATTGTGTTGGCAGCTTGGACTTGCTGAGAAGAATATTATATTTTATGACCTTGATCCAGTGGCATCAGATCCTAGTGATGCTAATACAAATAGCACTACAACACTATTCTCTGATGATACAGATGATAAATCCCGGAAACCCGTTAATCCTGAGATGAGCATGTCAGTACAACAAGAAGATGTGGTTAGTTTTTTACTGTTTGTTCTGTGATTGTTGTGATTATTTCGGTGTGATGTTGTTTCTTCATTTATGTGCTTCAGTTTGCCTTGAAGGGTGATTTCCTTTTACCCTAAAACTGACTGACCCGATCCATTACCCATGTGAATATAATAACCCCTAAACCTGATTGAAGCGACCCGACCTTTAATGTCCCCAAACCGATTAACTGGTTGAAATGACTCGGTAATAACAAACACGAAATATAAGTGAGCTCAAAATGATATGATCCGTATTTTAGCATACTAAAAATGGACCAACCCGAATGACCTGTTTGCCAGCTCTGCAGGACACCAGTACTTGCATCATTAAGGGGTTGTGACTTGTGAGATGTCTACTGTTGCATATAATTCAAAGCAATACTCCATAGAGTCCGTACGTCTTTTCTTAGAAACCAGATAAGCCTAAAATGATTGATGTTCTTCAATATACCTACTAGAGTTGTATTCAGATAAGTGTTTTTGCAAGTGTGAATTGGAACTGCAGTGAGATGTATGCCATGGGTATTCAAGTTGAGCATGATGCTGTTTTATTAAACTTAAAAGACGCATAATATTTAACGACATTGTGATTCATAAGTTAGATCCAATTTAGTCCTGTTGCCCTCCGTCAAAGTCTGAAAACCCTTGGTCTTTTTTGTAGTTGGTTGGGACTTGGGAGGCTGTTCCTTTTATATTTTTGATAAAGTAAATGGATCATATTTTTAGTTATTTACTTGCTTCCTTTTTTGTATACCCAGCACCCACTACTGCAGACTAACAAGGCCACTATGCAACCCATGTCTTTCTTTGACTGTCGGCCCAATGTGCCAGGAATAAGCGACCGCCGAACAGGTAAGCAGCTGAGCATCTCTTCGTCTCTCTCTCTCTCTTCACTACTGGAGTACAACCTTTAAAACAGTGGAATTCTATCGTGTGCACTATCGGAGGCTACATCCTTTTATTGGTTACTGTATGAATGCATGCACTATTGTACTCCATGTGTTAATTGTAAAGAGCAGACAGAAATTTTTTGTGTGCAAATAGCATCTTTCCTTGTTCCACATTTCCATTTTAGATAAACATCAACAACAATATCCCAGTGCATAAAGACTCCCCCTCGATGGTGGGATAGGTGTCCGAAACTCTGATGTACACAGCTTGTACACTCTTTCTCTTGCATTAATCATCTTTCTTACAACAATTCTTAAGACCATGAACAATAGGGAAAAATTGGAGAGCTCTTATTTACTCTCCATTTACTCTTCCTGAAGAGTTAAATACAATTTTAGGCCTACTATAGTAAAGCTCTCCTTACATGTTCTCCATCTTATTGTTTGATCCCACCTTTTGTTTATATTTTCAAGAAAAAAAAGCACAAAATTGCTTTAACTTCTTCAGTTGCTATGACCCACTCTTAATGGATAGCTTTTTCTCCAAGTGCTCGAAGGAGAGATCATGGAGAGCTGCCGTTCTTTTTTCTATACGGAGAGGTTAGGAGAGCACCTGAGCTCTTGGAGACTCCAATTGTACAAGCTCGACTAGAGAACTTGACGAGTTTGGCCGAGCTAACATGGGCTCGGCTCAAAACGCTCGCAAGCAGCTCGAACTTGTGTGATTAGTTGGTATCTTGCTCTTATTTTGCAAAAATATTTAATCATGATTCTTTGTATCACCATGTCAATGTTCTCATTGATTTGCCTAAAATTTTTATATATAACCTACGAATCCTGCTATTGAAAATATCAAAAGAGAAAAACGAGAATTTAACAATCATATATAGACTCGAGTTGATCTCAAGTTCGTGTTCAAGCTAACAAGCTTGATAAAAGCTCACTCTTTCGAGCTTGGGTTTTGATTCATGATCACAAGCCGAGCAAAGGCCAAGCTCGTGGTTGGCTCGGCTTGTTATCGCCCCTATGTACATGCTCTAATTTCAAAAATGAATATACTTTCTTCTCGTACCATCACTACCAAATTTCATTTCATCTGCTACGAGTTAGCTATTATTTATCGTTGCTGTTCCTGGGAGCCCGAAGGATTATTTGGATCAATAATTAGTACTTGTCATATGACAAGAGTGTATTGTGTCCAGTTCTGGTTCCTAGCACAATCGGCACAGCAACTCAGTGTGAAACACTTTCTTCTCTTGTAATTTCTTTTGCTATTTAGAAATTATGACATTTATTTGCTAATTTATCCATTTATGGAAATGCTCTATCTGTTTTGTTCTTACACATTCTTGATTATTTTTTTAGCTGCCAATTAACAGATGATTAAGTGCAAAAATGTGATTTACCGTCCCTACCTTAAATCTTTTGAAGGATTGTTTTCTCTTTGTCAGGCCAAGTCGCGTGTTTTTCAAAGAGAAGTGAGCTGAAGATAGGTGGAAGTTCTGCATTCTTCACTTATGTCAAATCAAACACTGCTAAGAACATTGGTCAATCAACTGCTGATGTTGATGCAAAATCGACAAGCAAGAAGAATCGTCCAGCAATTGTAGTTGTTGATATCGAAGGTGATACTGCTCAGCCTCCCAGTGTTGAAAATAAATCAGAAACACGTTATGAGCATGCACAAAATGGAAATTTGAGGTATGCAAATGGAGATACATTGAACAGCAACTCACATGGAGAAGAGTTTCCTAGTTATGCAAGCGTACCTAATTCTACATCTATGGAATTTACGCCTGATAGGTCTAATGATGATAGCTCGTCTCAGGTACCGATAAATGGTGCGCCTATAGATGTCTCGAGGTTGGGAGGGCATGGTCCTTATCCCTACTATATGTCAGGCATGATGAACCATATGATGATGCCACCAGCACATCTGTATCCGAATGAACATCATGGCCATGGTGCCCCATCTATGATGCCTCATTACAACCATTTTCCTCATTGCACGTCTCAGGTACCCGGTATGACGCCATTTACATATTATTCAATGGGTATGGGTATGCAACAAGTCCAGTTGCCCCCATATGGGAATTCACCTTCTGGTGAAGCTCATTCAAGTAAAGTTGACAGGAGGGAAGCAGCGTTAATGAAGTTTAGGCAAAAAAGGAAGGAGAGGTGCTTTGATAAAAAGATTAGATATGTTAACCGCAAGAAGCTTGCCGAGAGAAGGCCGCGTGTCCGTGGGCAGTTTGTTAGGAAGGTGAATGGTGTAACTTTCGATCTTAATGGGGATCCGTCTTCTGTTGACCTTGATGATGAAGATGAAGATGAGGACGACCCTACATCGAGGGACTCGTCTCCTAAAGATGATGCGCCCTAATCTACATTACATCGATTCTTCACATTACCTCATGCACCTTTGTCTAACATGGGTAATGACACTCGGGCACTTCATTTTGAGTCAAAAATATGAGAATTTTTTATAATAGCCGAGTTTGACACTTGACACATACCCCACATCGGATAATTCTAGCCATGTTGAGGACACACCTGACTTGAGTTGGGGAAACGTCCGTCATTCCATCAACTTTGTAAGCATTCATTGTTTGGGATAGCTGGCGAGGGCAGAGCTGCATTGTTAACATAAGGTTCCCTCGGAGGCAACATCTCGACAATGAGACCTTCATAAAGCATTCGTGGGTATGATGTCACTAGAAACTTCAGTTAGATCTTCAGTGTTCTTTACTACTGAGTAAATGATAACTGAAATGGTGTATCTTGTATCATAGCCTTGTAGTTGTACTGAAGGCACCCCGTAATGAGCAACTGTACTGTATGAATTGGCTCCTAACCCGTGTTGACTTCTATGCTTTGACTTCCTGGTTCTAATTTTTCCTGTGATTTCGTACATTCACCCCGGGTGGGTAATCACAGGCAGGAAAAAGAGGATTTTTGAGTCATGAATCCGACTGCCTATTCCATTGTTGTAATATAAACCAAAACGAAATGTTCAATGTTCTTTGGTTTTAGATTCCGACAGCGTAAAGTAAAATGGTCTTTTAGCAGTTGCATATATCTAACCCTTTGTCACAATCCATTTCTAGAGCATTTGAGGCATTTGTTTCCGATTATACTCCGTTGCCAATTTGTCATTACATTGACGATTAAGTTAAAACTTGGGAGGTAGAAAATCACCCTTATGTACTATGTGTAAATTAATCTAATTAACCTCTTAAGGTTCACTTGTAGCAAAAGTTTCCAAAAATGTGCAATTAAGCACAACTCTTGTTTTTTTTACAATTTTTTTCAACTAAAACCTATTATTTTATATTATAAAACCTATTTTAAATACATCTATTAAAATTAAATACAATATTTACATATTGAACGAAAAATGTGAACCAAATTTAATATAAACAACTTTTATCATGTAATTTTTCATTGGAAATTACTAAAAATTCTCATATTATAAATATTTTTTTACCAAAAAAAAATTAAAATTTTTTTTGAACATGCTTCCTAATAACTAGGAATTTTAGGATTAATATTTGATCAATAATTTAGACTTTTAATAATAGTAAAATATTTAACTTAGTAAATTTTATTCTTAAAAATAATACACGTGGTTAATTGCACATTGAGAACAACTTATGAGACTAATTTGCTGCATGTATAATTTAAGGGGCTTAATTGCACATAGTATCAAACTTATGGCGGTGATTTGCTAGGTTTCCCATTTTCCCGAAGCCATCTAAATCTCCTACTTGTGCTTATGTCACTTTTGCGGCATACATTTTTTTTTTTTTTTTTTTTTCAATCAGGATTATGCCCTACCGACAACCGGAGAAATCCAGACAAACTAAACTAATGCCGAGTAGTTTGTCAATTTGACATTTTAACCCCTACCTAGTACAGAATAAACTCAAAAGGTGGCCATATTCTGACATCGGAATAAATTCCACATTTTCTTTGTATGTAATTTCATGGTAACAACTACTTCGTAACAAAGACCGAAACTCATTCAATCAAAAATAAAACGACCTGACGAGTCCCGTAGTCACGGCTCGAGCCATGACTCGTAAACTCTGAACCACAGTTGACGAGCCATTCACATCGACCAACTTCAATTAGTTTTGGGTTCGGTTTACATGAATCAAATATTTATATCCGTTATGACTGGTGATACTACTATTGCATCCTTGAACTAACCCAACTTGCGAAAAGATTGCATAGAATCTTGAGACTTGTCCTTCAGCTTTTCGATCAAGGCGATTCAATTATTCCTCGAATATTAACCCTCGTGATTCGGGTATGATATAAGGGATCAGGAATTTAATCGAGAAACCCTAAAAATACAATAGGAATTCCCAAATTGAGAAGAGAATCGAATTTGTATTTTTATTGACAAATGATTGTGGAAAGTTTACAGAGAGTTTTAGAGAGATTATAGAGAGAGGAAGAAATTACAACAAATGACAAAAGCTAAGGAAGAAATGCAGAGATCATCCTATTTATACATTGGAATTCTATGTAACAAACTTTCCCGCCAAAATCTTGTAACAGCTGTCTAACAGAATTAGCCAGCTTGGTTGAACATCTTGTTATTCTGTTAGTTGACTATTACTTGTATTTATTTAGTCCATAACAATCCACCCCCCTTAACAATCAGCTTGACCTCAAGCTGGATCCAAACCAAAATCTGAAAACCTCTTCTTCATGTCATCATATGCTTCCCAAGTAGCATCAGTAGAAGCAGAATTTGACCATTGCACCAACACATAAACCACTCCAGAATTTCCCTTTTTAACCAACTTTCTATCCAAGATAGCTACAGGTTCCACACGTATTAGTTGTAAATCATCCAGCTCAGGTAGTGAGGTAATTGTTGGAGCGGGAACTTGATGCTTCCTAAGCAATGAAATGTGAAACACATGATGTATCTTAGCTTGAGTGGGTAACTCCAACCTGTAAGCCACTTGGCCGACCTTAGCTACCCCCGGAAACGGCCCATAGTATTTCGGAGATAGTTTAGCACATGTCCTATGCACCACAGATTGCTGTCTGTAAGGTTGTAGTTTGACATATGCTAAATCTCCTATCATCAGCTCCTTGTCCACCCTGTTCTTATCAGCTTGCTTCTTCATTCTATCTTGAGCCCTCCTCAAATGGAACTTGAGCATTGTGAGGCATTCTTCTCTTGCCCTCAAGCTCCTATCCAAAGCCTCCACTTTACTGTCTCCTATTACATAAGGAATGTGTACAGTTGGGGACTGACCATACACAATCTCATAAGGTGTCTTCTTAGCCACTGAATGAAACGTGGAGTTATACCACCATTCCGCTAATGATATCCACCTAGCCCAGTTCTTAGGCTGTTCCCCAATCATGCACCTCAAATAGTTTTCTAAGCACCTGTTGACTACCTCAGTTTGTCCATCCGTTTGAGGGTGATATGAGGAAGACATAAGCAAATCAACCTGTTGCAATCTGAATAACTCCTGCCAAAAGTTGCTCAAAAAGATTTTGTCTCTATCACTCACTATGGATTTTGGCATTCCATGAAGTCTAAAAATCTGATCCAAAAATAGTTGAGCCACTGTGGTGGCTGTAAAAGGATGGCTAAGTAATAAAAAATGGGCATACTTACTTAGCCTATCTACCACCACCAAAATAGTGTCATTTCCTTGTGACTTAGGTAATCCTTCAATAAAATCCATAGATATATCAACCCAAATCGCCTCAGGGATTGGCAATGGCTGTAATAACCCGGCTGGATGTTGTAATATAGGTTTACATCTCTGACAAACCCCGCATTGCCTTATGTAGTTCCTAACATCCTTTTGCAAATGCTTCCAATAGAAAAGCTCCTTAATTCTCTTAATAGTGGCATGCATCCCTGAATGCCCCCCTAAAGGAGTATCATGGAACAAGGTGATGATCTTCCTTCTTAACTCTTCATCAGCACCAATAACCAATCTCCCCTTCCTCTTGAGCTCATCATTTTCCCAGGTGTACTTATTAGGACCAACTCCATCCTTAATTTGCTGAATTAATGCCTGTAATACATCGTCAGACTCCCAACTCTTTTGAATCTTTGCTAACAAATCAGTATGCAAGTGGGATACCAGCATGGCCATCAATTGAGACCCTGTCACTCTAGATAATGCATCTGCAGCACCATTTTCCACTCCTTTTCTGTATTTTATTTCATAATCCATCCCCATTAGTTTTGGAAGACACTTACTCTGGAATGAAGTAGTGATCTTTTGTTCCATCAAGTATTTTAGACTAAAAGGATCAGTTTTAATCACAAAATGCCTCCCGATAAGATAAGGCCTCCATTTTTCCACCGCAAATATAACAGCTAACAACTCCTTCTCATAAGTTGATAATGATTTAGATCTGGTTGAAAAAGCTTTGCTGATATAAGCAATTGGATGTCCCTCTTGAGACAAAACAGCTCCCATTCCCACATCCGAGGCATCTGTCTCAATAGTAAATTCCTTATTAAAATCAGGTAAAGCTAGAACAGGAGCATTAATCATTGTCTGTTTGAGATTTTGAAATGCCTTTGATGCCTCAGAACTCCAAGAAAATGCATTCTTCTTGAGTAAATTGGTAAGAGGTTTACTCATAAGACCATACCACCTTATAAACTTCCTATAATAACCTGTGAGACCCAAAAACCCTCTCAACTCCTTCACGTTGGTAGGTTCTGGCCACTCAATCATGGCTACAATTTTTGAAGAATCTGTAGCCACTCCTTGTTCCGAGATCACGTGGCCTAAATACTCTACCTTTGGTGTCCCAAATGTACATTTAGACATTTTTGCAAAAAGGGTATGAGCTCTCAAAACTTCAAAGGCCAACTTAAGATGACCAAGATGCTCCCCAAATGACTTACTGTAAATCAGTATATCATCAAAAAAAACCAAGATAAACCTTCTAAGGTGAGGTTTAAAGATTGTATTCATAAGGTGTTGAAAGGTAGAAGGAGCATTCGTAAGACCAAAAGGCATCACCATAAATTCATAGTGCCCCTCATGAGTCCTGAATGCTGTTTTTTCAACATCCGGTGGGTTCATCCTGATTTGCCAATACCCTGACCTCAAATCGATTTTAGAGAAAATTGTTGATCCAGTAAGCTCATCTAATAATTCTTCGATAACAGGAATTGGAAATTTATCTTTGATGGTGTTCTTGTTAAGTTCCCTATAGTCGACACATAACCTCCAAGTCCCATCTTTTTTCTTCACTAATACAATAGGGGAAGAGTAAGGGCTTTGGCTTGGTCTAACCACCCCATTCTCCAACATTTCTTGTACAATTTTTTCTATTGCATCTTTTTGTACAACGGGATACCTGTACGGCCTGATGTTAATAGGAGAAACCCCTTCCTTGATATGTATCTTGTGGTCATGCTCCCTATGTGGAGGTAGCTCAGTTGGCTCTTTGAAAATGTCCTCATATTCAAGTAGTAATTGTTGAATCTCAGGGTATATTTGATTACTTTGTGTAGCTGCAATCGACCTTTCATCCACTGAGTAAGCTCTTACAGCAAATAATTGTGCACTCATCCCATTTACTGTCATCTTAGTCATAGCATTATGCATTTGTCTCCCACTCATCCACTGCAAGGCAGTCGCCGCCTTAGATCCCCTCAACACATGCTTTTTCCCCTGAAACTTAAATTCCATCCTTAATTGACTGAAATCCCAAAGCACTGGACCTAAAGAGGTTAGCCATTGAATTCCTAACACCATCTCACATCCCCCCAAGGGAACCAACATTACATCAGTACAAAACTCATTCCCCTGCAACTCCCATTTAAACTGTTCACACATGGATTTACTAATAATAGTCTCTCCATTAGCCACTGACACTACCAAAGGACAAGTTGTTTTGGTCCTACACCCTAGCCTTCTTGCAGCATTGACGTCCAGGAAGTTATGAGTGCTTCCAGAGTCAATCAGAATGTGTAAAGAGTTTCCCCTCACCTTTCCAGTAACCCTCATGGTTTGGTAAGTAGTATTACCACTAATAGCATTCAAAGAGATTAAAGGTGATATTTCTGCAGGTTCCTGAAATTTATGCCAATTATCCTCCTGTTCATCAGCATTTTCCTCTTCATATGTTCGGTCATCTTCTACTACAGTAAGGATTTCTATACTATGCAGTTGGGCTGTACATTTATGAGTAGGTGACCATTTCTCATTACAAGTAAAACATAGATGTTTGGCTCTTCTCTCTGCCACTTCCTTCTCACTCAACCTTGTTGTAGTGACTCTCTGGTTTGTAACAGGTTTAGAATTTTGATGTGATAAGGAATGTTGGGCAATTCTGTTAGTAAGTTGCTGGCCAGAATAAATGGGTTTAACAATTGGTTTATCTAAAATTGGTTTGGACTTCCTATGAAATGACGATATAGTAGCTTCTTGCAATTTAGCAAGAGCATAAGCATCCATCAGTGTTTTGGGTTTATGCATTCTGACAGTGTTTTGGATATCACTGTCCAATCCCCTCAAGAAACAACTTAGTGCTTGTTTTTCAGTGAAATCAGTTCTATTAAGTAAACAATCAAATTGTTCTTGATATTGTTCCACATTTCCTTTTTGTCTCAGATTCATAATTTCAGCATTTGGATCATCAAATGAATTAGCCCCAAATCTAGCAATAATTGCTCCCTTATATTCATCCCAATTTGGCCAATTCCCAAAACCCCTGGTTTTCATTAACGATTGATGCCAAAGTAAAGCTTTACCCTCAAGATGTATGGATACCATTTTAACTTTAACATTTGCAGAAGTTGAATCTACTTCAAAGAATTGTTCACATTTATACATCCATCCTATGACATCATCACCGCTAAATTTTTGGAATTCGACTCTAGAAAATCTACCAACATTAGATTGAGGGTTAAAGAAATTACCAGAGTTTTGAGCTCTATGGTTGTTACCAGAATTAATAGCCCCATTTTCCAGTCCAAGAACCCTAGTTGTAACATCACCCAATTTCCCCAAGATCTGGTCCAATTTCTCACCCAGACTTTGCTGTTGAGCGTGAATCAATGCTTGTGTTTCAGCCTTGTCATGTTGATTTTCACGGACTAATTCCCCCAAACTGGCTTCTATATTGATGATAGAATCACCCAGATTCTTCACCTTGTCTTCCAAAAGCTTCACCGTTTCTTCCATGGCACTTTCTGAGTTCTTAGAATTACGAGAATTAACCATTTCTTTTTCTTCTTCGCAGCGGAGAGAATCCAGGAAGGATCTCTGATACCACTGATATAAGGGATCAGGAATTTAATCGAGAAACCCTAAAAATACAATAGGAATTCCCAAATTGAGAAGAGAATCGAATTTGTATTTTTATTGACAAATGATTGTGGAAAGTTTACAGAGAGTTTTAGAGAGATTATAGAGAGAGGAAGAAATTACAACAAATGACAAAAGCTAAGGAAGAAATGCAGAGATCATCCTATTTATACATTGGAATTCTATGTAACAAACTTTCCCGCCAAAATCTTGTAACAGCTGTCTAACAGAATTAGCCAGCTTGGTTGAACATCTTGTTATTTTGTTAGTTGACTATTACTTGTATTTATTTAGTCCATAACAGGGTATTTCGATGTTACCGCTAGGTGTTTTGGAGCTCAGGGCATGATTGTAATGCACACAAACTGTTTGATGAAATGCCCAAAAGACTGTGATGATGATGATGATGATGATGATGAAAATATTTAACACCCACAGGTTGAGGACCCTTTGTTTTCGCCATTACATCACATTAACAACTGCTCAGGGTCCTCCTCAGCTATCACTACCTAGTCTTGAGAAATTGTGCAGCCTTGTTTCAACGCCCATCGGTGGCTTAGATGAGTTGGAATCGAAACTCGATCAATGAAATTTAGATTAGGAATTTAATGACGCTATCCGGGTGTTTGCTGAGAAGAAGGATGATAGAGCAATTGATATATTGCTCTCTGATCTTCGGAAGGATGTTCGTACTTTCATTAGTATTGCTGAAACACTAGTTAAATTAGGAAGAGAAGGTGATGCACTAGGTATCTTTAAGAACTTGGCCTTATTCAAGTGCACACAGGACGGAACTACTGTCTTGGCCATTGTTAGCGCGCTTTGTTCTAAAGGACACGCGAGAAGGGCCGAAGGGGTATTGTATCATCACAGGGATAAGCTATCTGATATCGAGTCTTGTGTCTATAAAAGTATATTATATGGCTGGTCCTTGCAGACAAATGTGAAGGAAGCTCGGAAAGTAATCCAACAAATGAAGCAGAAGGATATTACACTTGATCATTTCTGTTTCAACACATATCTCAGGTGTCTCTACGAGAAGAACCTCAAAAAGAACCCGTCTGGGCTTGTTCCGGAGAGTTTGAATGTGTTTATGGAAATGAGAACATACAAAATCCGCCATATTCAGTAAGTTATAATATCCTGCTTTCTTGTTTATGGGCCGGTGTACGATATTCTTATACCAAAGCTTTGTTCAAATGGGGATTTCGAGAAGGGCAGAAGGCTCTGGGAAGAAGCGGAGGAAATGGGAATTGCTCTTCATTGCTCAAGAGATGTTTTAGATCCGTCAATAACCAATGTTTTTGAGCTAAGGCCTAAGAGGGAAGAAAAAGGATGTCAAGGATAAGGATTCCATAGAAAAAGTTACTCGAAAGAGCGACCTTGTAGTAGGAATCAGAAGGAATCCGAGAAATTTCAATAAGAAATACTCCTTCCAATCCACACCAAACTCCCCCTGTGTTTTCACAGAAGTAAGGGTAAAATGGGTATAAAATGTTGAAACCCCACAATGCATTAAGAAATGGTAAGAATGACTTAAAAGAAAAATCTAGAAATGGATTATGCAATTGAGTGGGAGGTCCCACTACTAAACCAAATTAAAATTTGGCGAAAATTCTAAACATGGTGCCATACAACAATAGTTAGTCTTCCTTGTGACGGAGGTATCCGTCACAAGCTTAAAACGGGGTGAATAGTACCATATAACGCAGAAACGGGTTGGGCAGAAACGGGTTGGGCACTGTTTGATGTTGACATTTCAGATTAAAATAATACAAAAGTACATTATCACACCCAATGCATTTCACCTTCCCCATACATATTTCCCACATTTCAACGTCATTTCCTTCTCTCTCTTTCTCTCCCATTATCTCTCTACAAAGTAAACCGTCGTTTGCTTTTCTCTCTTGTTTGAAAAAAAAATTGCTACAAAACCAATAGAAAACCAATCAAACCGTCGACATTATCGTCAAAAATGGTAACTAAGCAAGCGAGTAGGAGGGTACCTTTGAAGAAAAATACAAGAGCAACAAAGCAACAAGCCAACGTTGAAGGTGGTAATTTCATTATTTGTTTGGTTTATTTTTTTCCATTGATTTTAAATATTTGTTTAGGGTTTTTTGACTGACTTTAAATATTTTAAAACCGTCTACATTATCATTGAAGGTGTTAATTTTCATTGATTTAAAATATTTGTTTGGTGTGGGACTTTTTTTGTTTGTTT